>CAAKHC010018752.1:75741-88333 GCA_901007825.1 Macroramphosus scolopax
GGGGGGGGGAAGGGGGGGGGGGGTGATGAGGAGATTTGTACTTTGTGCAACAACGGCAGGATGGAGGAGACGCACGTGCAAACCCAATTGGATTTGTGCGCCGCGGCCACACGAGATATTTCTCCTCGCCCGTGCTCCATCATCGTGAAGCTTTCGAGCAGGACCATTTTTTGGTGTGTTTTTTTTCTTCTGTTTTTGTTATTAAAGTGGCTGAAGTGTGCAAGTGCCTCTTGCGAAAAAAGGAATGATTCATCGCCGGTTTGCCAGGACGCACCAAAGCTCACCTCCCCTCACGTATTCGAGGAGTCCTCCACTGTGTCGCCGCGCTTTCAGCTGTTCATTCATCTCGACATCGATTTTAATGTTTCAGGAGTTTGGGTTCTTAGGGATGGATGGTCTGCAGGCTCCACAGTCTCTGCTCATTTATATTTTTTTATAGCTCGGAAGGAGGAGCAGTATATTATCAAGCAGCACAGCACTCCCTCCATGTGGGCGATTGCCTGAAGTGATAATCAAGCCAAAGGTCAACCTCTAAATTCTCCCAGGTGCAGACGGAGCTTCGCACGCCTGCAAAACAGCCAATAAAGACATTAACACGGATTCCACCACACATTTACTGTGATCATCAGATCGGTATCACAGGAAGGACACAGTGACCTTCAGGTTTGGGGGAGGGTGGGGCTTCATCCTGGTGGGACTCACCCAGCAGGCTGAACTCCACCTCTCCTCCATCAGGAGCTCCCGTGTTCCCAGACACCCGCGATTGTGTCTTAATGAATTCACTGAATACTAATCAGGCGGCCTGAAGTCCAGGGGGTGGGGCAGGGCTTGACACAGACAAGGCCTGTATAAATATGCAGAAGAATGTCCCCCCCCCCTCTCCATGATCACATTCCTTCTGATGAGAGCAGCACAAATGAAATGGGGAAAGGCTCGTCGTCTAATGCACTTGTTGATAAGGATGGTGGTGATTAAGCTCCCGATACGCGCTGATTGTTTCCTCCTCTCCCACCAGTGTGTGGACTTCTCACTGCAGAGACCCTGTTTGGTTCAAACCTCTCAGCACCACTGGCCACAGTTCATGTCCTCCCCCATTAATCAAGGCTCAACAGACTCCTAATCTTTTATCCGAGTCCCGTCGGCCCCCACGGACAAACTCTTTATGGCTCAATCGATCAGGCTGACTAGCTCTGATGTGTCCGGTGGTACCGACTCGTCAGCGCGTGTCAGGCTGCTCCGTCACCGCGAGGCTTCCACAACACCCCAGATCAGCTCGTACATGCAGTGACCTATGATCCACGATTTGGTTTTTAATTCTCCGAGCACGAAACAAGTCGCCCGAAGAGCTGCAGGCGGTCGAATTGATTCAATCGAGAGACATATTGTCGATTAGTTCTTATGACAGCGGACGGGAGCCTCTGTGGGCGCACGTCATTGCAGAGGCAAACTTTCTCAGGCTCAAACTTTCAATAACTTTCATCCTGCGTTAGATGATCTCTAATTCATCATCACTGCAGCAGAGCCGGGTTCTCATCCCGAAGCCTCTGATGTGAGTTGTCCACGTCCATGAATACTGATGGAACTTTAACCAAAGCTCCGAAGTTAATGTAACCTGAGGTCAGGAAGTGATTTGTATAATTGAGATGGACCTCTGATGACTTTAACCCCAATACAAGTTTGGCTGTAATTTATGGGACCACAAATTACCTGCCGCATCACGGTGAGGTCAGAGGGCTGACGGGCTGCCGGTTGAGTTATAGTTCCTGACGTCACATCACAGCCGCCGCTCTGCAATCACACCGACAAGATGATTGTTGACTTGCTTCACTGTGTTGAGTTTCTTCATGAACTGCAAATCATTTTGGAATCGGACCTAATGAATGTTCAACAGCCGTTTAATCCACTGAAGCTACTGCAGCTTTTTGAATCTTTGTTGTCTAACAGAAGACTAGCTGATATAATTGAGGGTCAAAAGCAGTGGGAACTTTTGCTTTTGGCTCGTTTGGCTTTGAAATAGTCGATGCCCGTTGTTCCTCTGTGAAGTCTTTTTTTCTAACCTCCTCGTTTGTCAGTGTAACATCTTAGCGGCGGGTTTCGCTTTGCGCGGACGCGTGGAACTATTAATTTGTCCTCGCTCCCCCGCTACAGTCGGTGGATTCCTGAGACCGACTGCTTCGGATGACACGGATTCCTGCAGCTTGATTGAAGCCACGTGTGTGTGCGAAGGTGTCTGAACTCCCTGAAGCCTCGTAAAGAAGAAAACCCGGCCTGTTTTTAAGTTGTGGCCTCATTACGAACACGTGAGGTGGAATAGCTGCTCCACTGTTCCATCTGCGTCACCTCGTGCTCACATTTTCCTAAATGGACATAAATAATACAAATAATTGAGGTATTGTGTGTATAAATACACGTATAACAGTGCACAGCCATCGCAGTTACGTTTCTCTGTTCATCCTCATCCTCGGCTATTTTTTATTTCTTTACTTTAAATGTTTCTCTTCAGTTTCCCTGCAGGCTGAGAACTGGTTATCAAGATGAAACTTTAATGAATATGCCCGTCAAAACATTGAACCGAGTCAACAGATTTAGCCTGTCGTTCTCTGACCAAGAAGAAAAAATAAATTGTCGGCTTTCGAAAAAAAAACCCCTCTCTGGCGTTCCACATGCTTCGCCGCAGACGTTTTTAACGGCGATGTCAAATAAACATGTGTCACCGTCTCCGCATGACCAGAATAGAGAAACCGCTGTTTATCCCTGGAATTATTCGTGGGTTTAAAGGACCCAAAGAGTCTCTAATAGCGTTGCTTCATCATACATCAGTAGTTTTTTATTGCCTGTCAGACGGCCTGGCAACCTAAAAATCATTTTCTTAACATCCGTTCGCTTTCAATCTGTGGAATTATCAGAGCAGAGAAAGCTTTCTCTTAATCCCCGAGTGGACGGGAGGAATCACATAATATATGATAATGTCGGATCACGGTATCAATTCATTATCACACAGTGTTCCAGGAGCACACACACACACACACACACACACACACACACACACACACACACACACACACACACACGCTGCCGTAGAACCTGATCTCCGCCTCTGGTTTGTGCTGCTCCTCCTCACAAATTACTTAACGTGCTACATGATGTGCTCTCGTTCCCTCCTCAGCCTCAAGGGCACTCGAATGTCACTTCTGTGTCATCATATCAGCTTTTATCTATTTTATTGAACAAAACGTGAAAGTTTAACTTCAATCGGCCTCAATTTCTTTTTTAAATCTCATCATGATATTAGAACTCATGAGCTCTGAAATTACAGAAAATCTCCACTTAAAGTCCTTAGTAGTGTTTAGACATGGATGTGGAAGCTCACCATCTCCCCCTGGTGGCCGGTTGCAGTATAGATCATAAACCCCGCCCACTGCATGTTAGCGGTGAGGGTCTGTAGGCAGAACTAACACACAATCAAATACATGTACAATCGTACAGTTATAGACGGTAATAAGAGCTTCGATCTCTGCTCACCGCTCAGTTAATAAACGTAAAGTATTTAATGCTATAAAAAGGTGTGTGACGTCATTGACAGCTGCGTCGAGGAGGCTTTTCTGGACTTCTGTTTGGGGATTATATGTATCTGTTAATCACATGCTAACTGTTAGCTTTGTAAACTGAGAGTCTGCACAACTACATATGTTCTTATTTTAAGCTTTAAGCTGACATCAGTATTTGTATTTTATTTATTATAAGCACATGTTGTGTATACCGAACTTTACTTGGCTTCATCCCCCGTTCTGATTCTGAATCTGGTTCTGTCCCAGCTGACAGTGTGAGTCCACTGGGGCGGCACTTATGATACAAGCCACAAAGTACTTTGTACAGTTGGCAGTGGGAGTCCGTCTTTACTCCCTGAAGCGCTGCATTGTCTTTTGAAAGGAGGCTCTTTGTGTTCTGAAAGGAGGCTCTGTGTTGGAGGCATGGATCTGCTCATGATGAGCCCCAGTACTGTCAGAAGGGCGTTCTGATGTCTGGTAGTGTCTGAGTAGAGTATACTAAAACATTCACTGCATATTTGGATGCTATTTACATACTTTGATTCCCCCCTTTCCCCCAGAAGACCTTGGCACAGCATATTTACTGCTCCATTGTAAAGGATAATTACAGCAGGAACGCGAGGCTGCAGGTATCCTGAGTCTTTGGACACGCTGTGTCAGTCGGAGGGCGGCTGCTGCTTAACACCTCATGCATGACCCAGATAGACGTGCTGCGCCCGTAGGACCCTATAAAGTGGACCCTACCCTGAGGATGATTTCCATACCATTTCGGGTTTTGTCGGTCGCCTCACGTCTTCTTCTTCGCTCAGCTTGCCAGTCTGAAGGAAGGGACAGCCACCACTTTCTAAATTGAAATACCAGACCAGCATGCAGAGTGTCTCATGTATAGGCTGCAGAGATGCTAATATTCCTTATTCTTATGCATATTGTGAGAGTGGCGAGAGCAGCATCCTGATCGTGTTTGAAGCCCACGTAGGAGAGGAAATCAGTAGTAAGTGTTCTACATCAACGGGGGAACGGGTGGATTCCTCTCTCCCTCTGAGCTAAATGAATGCATTGTATTTTTGTTTAACAGGCAATTTGACTCAAATGCAAGAAGCCTCGTGAAAAACACAACCAAGGGGTTCTTGTTTTTCAATGTGAAAAGTTGTTATTGGTTGTTTTTTAGTTACAGACATTTTCTTGCACGTTGCCTCCGGCAATTTTTTTTTTTTTTTTTTGTAATGTGCCATTTCTCGTTCGTATCTTCGTTATCGTCAAATACCTCCAACACTGCAGCGCACTTCTGAGTGAGGAAGTTGCGATGCACATGACGCACACGACTGAAAGGTCCACTCAGGGGATATTTCACGTCAAATTGTCGGCACGAGGCGTGACGCAGCTCGGAGGCTCGCAGAAGGCCGAACCGAGTGGCGATGAAATGAGAAGGTCCCGCCTCTCTTGGCGTCGCTTAGCAACCGTGACAGCTGCAGTAGGCGGCTGATAAAAAACACGATATTTAAAACATTGAATTTAAGTTTATTATATTATTGCGATGTGTTTTTTTAATAGCTGTAAATGAAATAAATTGGTGAGATGGTGTAAAAATGGCATCGGATCCAACGTGTCGAATGTTCATTCATTTGCTACTAAAAGGTAAATGTAGAACATTTCAGAGAAGCCGCTGTGTGCTATTTATTTAACTGCACTTCTTAGTTAATGGAGGAGGAAGAATGTTCTGTTCACCACATGAGATCAGAGGAGACTGAAGTGTTTTTCCTGCTGGAATGGAAGATATCTGCGCCCTCATGCACATAAGCTCATCCTCCCCACTCATGGAGAAGATGTTCTCCTTTGAATGCTATGTGCTACGTATTTAACTCCCACCCCCCCTGGCAGCGTCTTGCTGTGTGTCGTCCTGCTTGCGCTGTGCAGCTCATGTTGTCTGCTCTATCCATGACCACTGCCTAATGGACCAGAAGTACATTTCGCTCCTTTTTAATCGGTGTGTTTATTAATTACCGGTTGCCGTCGGAAACCACGTGGCGAATGAATGGTGTGATTAGATAAGAGCCGGCTCCTGACAGGACGCCTGTAGCACAAACACCGAATCAGATCAATTGAACACGAGCTGCTCCTCCCGCCCCCGGGGGGTGCGGCGGTGGGGACTGATGGGTGGTCATGGGATGAAATGAGACGGTGCTGCAGGAGAGCGGCGGCATCTCACAGGCCAACAAACCAGCAGAGTGCACTACATCAATTTGTCTTATCGAGCACTGTTGGACAAATGCAATCAAACACGCCAGAGTAGCCTTTAAATGAGTTTCTCTTCTGTCAATTATTCATTGCACATTTAATAATAACATTCCTGTTATTATTGGCCTGCAGGGTTACAAATTACAGGCCGACAGCTACTCCAGGCAACGTACTTCTTTAACAAGTTACTGTTTAATGAAACTAACGCTTTAACTAAAAGAAGAAGTATGTGTGATGGGTAACGAGCTGGTCCTGCATTGTCTCGTCTCCTAATAGCACTTGTAGCGCGAGCGACCTGCGGTTCTACTTCAATCCCTCCCCGGAGGAACCTGCAGCCGTACCTCAGGGCTGCTGTCTGACTCACTGTCTCTCCCCGAGAGGGAGAAGATGGGATGTAACATGACATTGAAGCTACACTTATCACACGTATTCTCTTAAAACCACTACGTTCCCTTCACCCTCCTCATCCTCCATCCGACATGTCTCGGTTGACTCTGGTGATTCAGCATCTCACTCATATTAAGACACGTTGGCTCTGTGAAAATGATTGAATGGCAGGGAAATAAAAGCAGGTCTGCAGGCTCGTCATGTAGATGTGTGTCCTGTGTTTTGGAGTGAAGAAGGAAACATGTCTGGACATGCAGAGGTGGCCCTCATGACAGATTAGTCTCACGGGTTAAAGTGACACTCGGAGACACTGAACCTGTCAACTCGCCTGATCGAGTCCCGAGAAGCAAACACGAGGAGAGAAAACGACTTTAGCTACAAAAACAAACGCCTCACTTTACTTTCAGTGGAATATCTTCTCTCCGAGGAATTCAATGCATCTAAATTAGCAGGAACGACATGACAGGCTGTAAACCGGAGCTCAGCCCTGCACCGTTTATACCAGCTACTCTGCAACCACATGAGAACTCTGTTTATTGTTTCCACCCATTTGGTATTAAAACTATATTTCTACTCAGACTGGAAACAGACAAATGCTGTTGAGTTTTATTGATCCTTGCAGTCTTGGTTTATTCTCCCCTTTCCCCCGTTGCAGTGCCAAACTCCTGGAAACTTGCCTAAACAATTGAAACAGCAGGAATGAGCTTTTGGCAAAAAACATTTTATTATTTTGGCACCGGGACGCGTCTGCCTGGCAAAGGTGTGGTTTCTGTAACACATCCCTCCCTCTTTGTGGAGGAAAAACAAAATGTGCTACATGACGTCGACCCAGTCAGGCACATCTCCTCTCCAATTCCCCGGCCACCGAAATTCTCTCCAGCTTAGCGTCAGCCTTTTCCTCCCCCGTCCTCTTTGGCCTTTTGAATGATAACCTTGAATGGTATTGTCTAGAGGCATGAAGGAGGGTGAAGAAATTCCTTGCTTCTTGACAGAGAGCAGGAAGGCTTCACAAAAGGCATCGGCGCTGCCTAAATCACAGAGAATGTGGAGGATATGAAAAGGGGCCAGTTTTTTCATTCAGGTAAAAAAAAAGAAGTGTTTAAAAGAAAAGAGGATGAGGAACAATAGCGCCGCTCTGACGGAATAAAGCGCTTCTCTGTGGGCTTTTGTGATTTCTAAAGTGAGCCCGGCTATGATGATGAAATCTGAGGCAAGGAGAGGCAGAATAAAGATCACTGCATTAAGCAGATTTTATGGATTGAACACTGATATGCGGGACTGGCCGAGGTTTGGTCCATTTGTCTGAACTCTTCTCCCAGTTCATAGAATCGTCTTTCAGAGGAGCCATTAGGGCTGAGATGGTCTGATAACGACCTTGTGGAGATCAATTGAAACTTAATCTGTGAATAAGACGTCTGGGCTCTTATGTTCTGATATGTGCGCTCTCTCTGACCTCTTCGCCTCCTCCGCCGGAGACTTCTATCGGGCATCAGCTGGCTGCCATAGCAACTGAAACAAGACTCGTAAATGGGCTTAGTTGGTTGTTAAAAAGAAGTAAACGAAGTGCGCTTCCAGGCCTGTGTCGGCTGAGCAGCACTTGAACTGATCTGTCAGACAGCTGAGGGTGTCTTCAAGTTTGAACCCGAGGCCGTGTCGGGCGCTGATAAAAGGGTGACTTTTTATTTTGAATCATAATAACCTCTCCGGGAGGCACGCAGAGTGTCAGCGGTTGCTGCTGGTTGCACATTTCAGTCGCTATGTTCCATAACATCACAGCACCAACGCTGCTGCGTCGCTCCTGTGAGTGGAGTCCTGCAATGAGTTCCTCATGAGGGCGTCTGCTCACCGACAAATGAGGCCTGCTGCAGTTCATCATGTTGGGGGCAGAGAGAGGAACCTTCCTGTGGTTGGGGAGGGGAGCAGCTAGGACCTTCAGGTGGACCCCATCACTCAGACCTGAGGGTTATTTGTCCTAATAAGAAAAACATGAATGTGTAATGTGTTTCATTTTATTATCGGGTCCCGACCCCGGCGGGTCCCGACCCCGGCGGGTCCCGACCCCGGCGGGTCCCGACCCCGGCGGGTCTCGACCCCGGCGGGTCCCGACCCCCGGCGGGTCCCGACCCCAGCAGGTCTCGACCCCATGACTATATGGCATCAACTGTACACGGGATGTTTTCATACAGAAGGAGGAAGTGGAACCTTTGTCAATTTACATGAAAAATCCCAATCAAACTAGATGAATAAAATAAACGTCCGTGTAACCCAGTTTGGAGCTCGATTGTATAGGAGTCTAAGGAGAACCGGAGCACTCGGTCTACAGCAGCACGCCTGCGGAATTAAAGTAAAATAGTTTCCCTTCACTTCTCCCGAGCTGCTTGGATCATAAACATGTGAGAGAAGCTTCTCCTCACATGCCGAGCCCACCAGCCTCTTCACCTTTCACTTCTCAATAACCCCACTTAGCGTGGCGGATGAGCTTTGATGGAAATAACTGTCCCGGGAGAATATAAATACACTCATCAAAGAGGAATGAATCGAAGTATAATGTGGCGACATGTTTGTGTTTGTTCCCACAGAGATCTGTGTGTCACAGTATCTGACGTTAGCGGTGTCACGCTGAGGTTTGAACGCTCACATTGGTTTCACCCACTTAGCCCCCAAAAACAGTGGGAATCACTGACTTAATGCAGAAAATAAAATCCTCTTGTTACGCAATTAAACTGAGCTCTTCTCTTTGTGCTTCCCGTCTGCGGTCGTACAGCAGAGTTCAGTGTCCACTGTCCTCATCGTGTGACCTGATGTGGAAACTATGAGTTCTTCTCCTCCTCCACTCTGATCCAGAACAACGGACCTCTATCTTAAACACTCCAACCGATCCGTTAGTCAAACAAGGACTGCGGAACCCAGCGAGTCTTTGCAAATGAAAATATAGCAGTTGGCCAGATAGAATAGAAACACAGCTTTACTCCTCTTTGCATTTCTCTCTCTCTCTCTCTCTCTCTCTCTCTCTCTCTCTCTCTCTCTCTCTCTCTCTCTCTCTCTCTCTCTCTCTCTCTCTCTCTCTCTCTCTCTCTCTCGCTCCTGTGCTGCAAGGAAATTCAGTTTGATTACATGCTGCTGTATCTCTCTGCATTACACTTGAAAGAGAATTTCAGATTTTTGTTAAATATTAATCATGAATACATTATGGTGCTGGCAGCCTCACTGTGACAAATGTGAATCAAAACACATTCGATAGTATTATATAACGGGGAGTGTTGAAATGGCTGTTTGCACTCTTAAGTGTGTTTTTTTTTTTTTTAACTTGGAGATTTGTTGGGTATTTTTTATTTTTTCTTCCGGGGGTCTGCAGATGCACCTTGTGCAGGGATTTACATCAAATCCTCCCGTGTTATTTTTTCACTACTGCTCGGCCGAAGGTTGTAATTTTAGGCCTGGAGAGGAGAACGCGTCTGAAGTTCTCTTAAGGGTCTGAAGAAGAAACGGTTGAGTTGTTACGTAAGAAAAATCCCTGGATCCCCTCTGATCCTGAGTTGTAATGACAGTTGGTCCAAGTTTCTTTATATATATATACATAAATATATATATATATATATATATCACTTCATTCTCACCAACGTGCTCGACTCTCACCGGCTACATTTTCTAACACAAGTGCCATCAGCAGCAGCCGGTCTATTTTCCCGCAATGACATTTGCCGCCCTTTCGGCTTCCGCTGGGAAAACACAGATGTCTCTCTCACTTATACTCCACCTCAGATGTAAGCTGTTTTTTTTTCCCAGCCCATCTGCATTATCATGTGGATTCATTTCTGCCCGTTATCTTGATGTAATAAGGCGGTCGTGGATTGGAGAGTTGGAAGCCGGAGCTTTCCTCGTCTCCTCTTCCTCAGCTGCCATCCTCGCATCCTCTAAACTGATGGCGGGCCAGGCACATCCGAGAGGATTAGGCTAATGTGATGTCAGAGCCACCTACGAGGGGGCTCCCATAGGGTAATTTCACGAGACAGGCCTTGGCATCCAGGGAATAACTTGTCAAGACCCGACTTCAGGCAAATATTGAGGATATTAATCCTTAATGTAATGGCCTTGACTAGATTTTATTCTTGTCTCTGTGTGCAGCTTAAAGCGCAGTTCTAAGCGTCTTTAATCACTGACATGAGGCAGTCCCTCAAGGATTTTCCAGTTTTACAGTAATTATTGCATTTCTGAGCGTAGCAAAATAATGATTATTTTCTCCCCCCATTGACTCTGTGAGCAGTTTTTATAAAGCTGCTTGCAGACGAACGCTTTCTGTTCGCTGCAGCTAGAACGTGATGGGAAGAAATCACAGCGATTTCACAAAGGAGGTGAAGTATCTGCCGGAAACAGATGTGGAGCTCTGCACGGAGACGGAGCTGAAGTCCTTTTTCCTGTTTGTCTGTTGTAACTGAAAACATGTGAATCAAAGAATGAACCTGAGCTTCAATGTGTTCCAGCCTCACTGGATGTTTTGCAAACTGAAGTTCTGCAGAAAGAAAAACTCCCAGCTTTGCATTCGTCTTGCTCCTCACTGAAATGATTATAAAAACCACTGAGGCGAAGTCTCCCGAAAAAACATTAGAGACCTTCCCTGGAGGGGCTGAGTGAGCACCGTGATGGGGAGAGCTCGCTGCCGGCGAGGTCTCTCCCTTCTCTAACGGGGTCTCGGCAGCCCGCAGACATGTTTTGTGATCTTTTTTTGGAACACCCAGTGATCAGTCAGGCCAACCCGACATCACTGACTGGCTCTTTTCTCTCGTTCGCAGGCCTGCTCATAGGATCGGGCTGCGCGCTCTACCCGCTGGGATGGGACAGTGAGGAGGTGCAGCAGACCTGCAACAACAGCTCCGATCAGTTCCAGCTAGGTAAGACGTCCACCGTCACACACCTGCACCAACACTGCTGCTTCCACCTCAACTGGTCCCTTCACTGAATGTTTTAGTCGTCCCCGAACATATAAATGTGGTAGGAAATGGTAAACAGACCTTTATATCCGGCCCTATCTTCTATTTAATCGATGGCATTTAGAATGAATGATAAAAAAAAGTCGTGCTGTTTATTTCAGGAGGTTTTACAGCCGTAAATATGTGCTGAGAATAAAGAGGAGCCTCATTGTTGTTGTCTGTATTCCTGCGGCGTCACCGGGTCTCCGTCACAGACGGTAATAATACACTGCTGGATCAGACACGGCACCGGTGGAGGAGCTGGTCACGAGGCAGCTGTATTCTATTCAATACTAATCACAAAGTGTTTTCACTTCACGTAGAAGGTTGTTTTTTTTTTTAGAATTAATTACAAGCGCCTGAACGGCAGGCGGAGAATCCATACGTTTGGATTGAACATCAAAAGGTGGAATTCAGACGCAGGTTGATGTTGTAACCGTTCATTTCGTTTACATCATGGTCTTCCTCCGCTGTGATTTAAGCGCCACAAGACCGAAGAGAACAAGCAACATTAATTTCATCTCACGATACAACAATGTTCAATGAACTCTGAATCCACAAGTGAATAATTTAAACGTCTGCAGGGGAAATCCAGCGCCGTTAATCACTCCGTTGATAATGGGGATGTTTTGACTGGATAGTAGCACCCGACAATTCCTGTTCATCCACCGGCTAAGTGATGCGGACGGACGGACGAGCCGGCCTGACGGGGCAACAAAGAACGTGAACACTTCATGAGATGGTTAAGAGGTTCGGAGCCAAGTGAGAAAAGCTGTGTGGACTTTTAATTCAATAGTCTGGACAAAGAAGTCATTTAATTACAAAAGGAACAAGAAACTGGAGTTGGGTGAGAGATAGTTGTTTGACTCCATGAGAAGAGCTGCGGCTTCACCTTCCCACCGCAGTCGCCTCTTAAGTTACAAGGAGGTGTTACGAGTCATGGCGCCCGTCCAGCTGGTTAGCACCCATACAAATTGTCCCTTTAACATTGACATCAGTATTGCCCTTAAAAAATCGTGAATCAGCCGTGCTGTAATTGTCACAACAATGTCACTTGTGTGGATCAGATTAAACCCGTCAGCATGTCACCATATAGATGCAGTTGCCATAGCAACGTAAGCATCTTCCTATAATGCAGTCGAATGTAAATCTGGCTGTTTTGAACCCTGAAATCTGTTAATCTGTGACCAAGTGTTGGGCGCCCTGTTTGCGTCAGGGTTGTGTATCGCTGCAGGCGTGCGACATTCTGTTGCTGTTATTGTTTCTTTTTGTTTCACCTCCTCGTTAGCGCCGTGACACGACTGCGACGCTCCCGCGGGAGAAGACAAACGCAGCGTTTGTGTGAATCCTGCTGAGGCTGATTCAATGATCAGGATGGTGATAGCTGTCAGTACGACATCACAGGACAGATAACTTTAACTGGAGCTGCTGCAGGTGCTCGCAGGCGTCATGAAG
>CAAKHC010018755.1:5931-16335 GCA_901007825.1 Macroramphosus scolopax
GGCGTGGGAATCGGACCCACGGATACTTGCTAAGTTGTAAAAGACAACGCAGAAATAAATACACGTCTATATTACATATACATGTTTAATATAAACAATTACCTGCCGTACAAATTGCACTTGCCGATGGCTGTGAGGTAAAACACATCAAACACGACGGACTCGTCCCTCCTGCATGTCCAGTGCTTTTTTTTTTAAATAACAACTACTGAGTCACCGTTAATCCAGGATCCTGCACAATGTAGCATTGAACTGCTGAGCTGCTTTACAGACAAAAACAAGAAGCATTTCAGGGGATGAACCACAGGAGCTCTTTGTCCAATTCACTGAATCCTTTCGAGTGGCCAAGTGCGCGCATCGATCCGTGCGCCACTAAAGCACCAAAAGCTTTGCATTGGTCCTTTTTTTTTGAATGGCTTTCAGATACAAACTTCTCCCGATGTTTGTTTTCTCTGATGCCAAAAAGTAACCACAGAAAAAGGCATTCAGGCAGGTTTTTGCGCAAACCTTCCCCAAAAAAAGACGCGCGTGATCGAGGAGTCAACGCCCGTTTTTTTCTTACCATCCTCTCCTACATTCCGGGTTCTTGTAAGTTTTAATTCACAGTTGTGATTCAGTATGAGACAGCTTCACCGCCAAGCTGCTGTCACTGCTGTCCAACACGGCGCAGTCCGACCACATTCCCAGGGTGCTGGGCTCCAGAGAGGGCACGAAGCCGCCGGAGCAGCGCGTGAGGTCGCACGAGCTGATGTGCAGCATGCGGTCGGCTGGACTCGGGCAGCACAGCAGCCTCTTGAAAGCCTTCCTGAAGTCCGGGCTCCGGCAGTAAATGATGGGGTTGAACGCCGAGTTCACGTAGCCAAGCCAGTTTAGAAACACGAAGAGGTCTTTGTCCACCACCTCTGCGCAAAACACCCGCACCACGTTGACGATGAAGAAGGGCAGCCAGCACAGGGTGAACGTCCCCATGATGATGCCCAGCGTCTTCAGAGCCTTCTGCTCCCTGAGAGCCAGGATCTTGGACGGCCTCTTCTTGCACTTGGAGGTCAGTCCAGTTAAGGTGTTGTGGAATCTCCCCTCGCACTTGTCGATCTTCCTCAGCTGCTTTTTCGCTTCTCTGTACACGCGCGCGTACACGAATATCATCACCAGCAAAGGAATGTAGAAAGATATAATGGATGAGGAGATGGCATAAGCCCTGTTGGTGACAAAGTCGCAACATTCCGGGTTGTCGTAGCAGTCTGTGTCCACACTGTCCCGGGACCAGTGCATCATGATGGGGAGGAAGGAGACCAGCGCCGAGATGGCCCACACCACGCACACCATCGCCTTGGCGCGGGCTTTGGTTAACAAGCTCTGGTAGCGGAACGGCGAGGTGATGGCCACGTACCGGTCTATGGCGATGACGCACAGGGTCTCGATGCTGGCCGTGACGCACAGGACATCCACGGAGATCCAGAACTCGCAGAAGAAGGAGCCGTACTGCCAGGAGCCGCGCACCTCCAGCGCGGCGCCGAACGGCACCACCAGCAGCCCCATGATGAGGTCCGCGCTCGCCAGCGACACGATGAACACGTTGGTGAGCGTCTGCAGCCTCTGCGTCTTGGCTATGGCCAGGATGACCAGGATATTCCCGAAGACGATAGTCAGGACGATCACACCCATCACCAGGCTCATCCCCGCCATCCACTGCTCGGAGATGTCTGCAGGGGAGCCCGGTGCGTCCGACGCTTCGCTCCCGGTGCCATTCTGGAGGTTCACCTGCGAGGACGCGCCGCCGTCCCCCATGACGGGCTGCAGCGCTGTGTGCGGGTCCAGCTTGGTTTCATCAAGGCAGTGCAAGGAAGCCCCTCCAGTTGGTCAGTCGAGCCTCGGCTCTGCTCCCGTCGCGCGCCAACTCCATCTGGAGCCCCGCTCGCCCTCATTCTGCAGGAGCTGCTGCACCGTCCGGGACGCCAGAGCGGGCGGTGACATCACACACAGTGAAGACCAATCAGGCTGCTCAGTGGACAAACAGTCGCAACAATGAAGCTGAGCAGCAAACAACAACTCACAAAACTCAATCAATGGCCTTCATTCAGTCTCAGTTTATCTGGATTTAGACGTTAATGCGCACGAATGATTGCACGACAAATAAGATCACTCAGACCTTCAACAACTCCAATAGACCAAATCCAAAACTGAAACCATCAATCATGCAAATATTTCAAAAAGTAGGAGATCAATACTTCAATTTTTTTCTTCAAAAAAGTCCTTGTAATATATCCTGAGAAATTATTAAAAATCTCCTGAGACAAGAATCTGTTTGTGTTTGATATTTTAAATGTTCCTATCACGACCAGCTGTTTGATGCACGTATCAATGTTGGAGTGTACCGAGTTATAAATAGGAGCAGTGGCATTGTGGACTCGTCCCATGATTGAGATGAACATGAGAGGCAGCTCGTTACTCGTGGAACGATGAAACAACTTGTTTAAAACACGGGTGCCCACACTTGTTTGGCTTGTGTGGCCACTTGTGAGATGATGAAACAGATCACACTGTTGTAAACACATCTGGATCCACCATATCCACCAGTCCTGGGGAGCGTTGACACCAAATATGGAAGTCCAAAATCCACGTGACATTACGGACTGCAGAGATGAAATGTCCCTTTTGTGTATGTTTGACAGGGAAAGCATTCCACCGCAGGGTCAGGGATCCAGGAGAGCAGGTCAGCCTAAACCATGTCGGATGTTTGTTTGCTTTGCACTTACTGACATCTGGATGTTAGCAAATTCAACTAAGTAGACAGAGAGGGGACGTCTGGCGTGGACAGACGGGCTTCAGGACGACCTTTATGCAAACAGCCCAGTTTAAACAAAAACAAGGTCACAGCAGATAAGAGGAGCCCGAAGAAAGAAAGGCCGTTGTTAAACACTAGTTAGTAAAGCATGACTGCAGAAGTAGCTCCGACGCCGTGATTGAAAAGATGACGCCTGATTCTCGTTAGCGGACACGACGTCTACCTCGATCCTTTAACCCTTGACGTTGACGCAGTGCAGGACGGTCTTAATGCAGAGCAGCCCGGCACATCGCAGAGAGGGAGTTCAGAAATCAAAGGGAAAAGTTTGAAAAATGAAGACAAGGAGAGATAACGTGATGATTGGTTAAGTGAAAGCATCGGACCGGCCTTCAGCTCAGCCTGCACACAAAGATGGATGAAGCTCTGCGGATCGTGTTTCCGTGTGCTGAGTAGCAGGCTCGTCTGTGACCCTGACGACCCGGCGCCAGAGGTTGTGACATGACCTGACCCGACCAGCGGAGCAGCATGAGCAGCATAGCCGGGCCTCAGTGTCAATATCACTGCAAGGAGCTTTACTCACTGCAGCACTGCTTTAATGTAGGAACCTCAGCCGGGTTGTTTCTGCAGGGACCTGAACACACTCGCACAGGAAGCACGATCTGTTTTAAGTTGCTTACATGTTTGCAAAAAAACAGCTGCGTCCTCTGACAACAGTCTTATTCAACATCAGAAGTGCCGCGAGTGTGCAAATGTAATTCACATCCTTTTTAGCTCACCGCACACTTACACAACCCGATTTAACTGTAGACAAACAAGAAACATGGTTGCAAACAGAATCAGTTCACCCTATTTATACTCAATGGATGGAAGCAATGAGCAGCAATGATCAGGTTTCGGGCCGCATGCCAATAGTTTTAAGATAGTTTCATGTCTGTAGCTCGTTTCAGCTCACGGGGAATTTAAGTACATGTAGCAATAATAACGCAGAAAGTTAAAATTCTTTTTTTTCATCGTAGATTTTGATCTAAATTCTAAACAGATTTAACTAAATACAGGTGAATAAAAACAAAAACTCTCCCCATGGGTTATGAGTTATTTTTAGATTTCTTTGTACTTTTCCATTTTGGGTGAAACAACCCTTTAAAAAAAAAAAATAATGGCGACCTTTATCCTAGAAACACGACCCGTCAACCCTCGAGGAAAGTTTCTAACTGCTCTCTGAAGTCTCTCTCAGGCTTCATTTATAGCATCGGTACCTCTTTATTTCAACGCAGCTTGACACACCACCGACCGATCACCCCCTCGCTCTCTCGAAAACGAGCCGTGTGAAGTGCTTTCGACCGCTGAACAGCTTCCTCCCACATGTGAGTTCAGCATTGGAGGTAGAGCCGGCTCGATTTGAATCAGCCGCTTGACCTCTAAGGTCAGAGTTGATGTCGTCTATTTGAAGTCTGTGATCCTTTTATTTCAGCTCTCCTCTGTCACACTGACTGCAAATATGGTAATGTTGCATCTTATCTTAATGGAGCCTCCTCAGCATTCAGAATGAATGAAAGCTCCTGCATGTAAAGTGTTTTTCTTTCTTTATAAGGTCAGTAACTATTAACCAGTGTCGTCTCCGAGTGTCGTAAGCATGCGGCTGAAGGAAGCTGTGTGCTCCAGAAAGCTCTTATCTAATCCAACAGGCAAAACCATCCTCGCACATTTGAGGGATTTACTTCCAGTTTAAATAGATATTCAATCCGTTCTATCATCTTAAAGACCGTCGGACGGAGGAGGATTCACCGCCACGACGAACCTGACCTGCGGAAAGCTTTGGCACATTATCCCTGTGTGTGTGTGTGTGTGTGTGTGTGTGTGTGGCCTCTGGCGGCGAGGTCACACAGGGTTAATGATGCTGTCAGGAGGGAGGAAGCTGAGGGATAGAGCACCGGGCGAGTATACAAGAGGAAGGAGCAGGAGGTGAGCGGGCCGATCCCTCATCGGCACCTCGGCTCGTCTCTCTTTGTTATGGATTCGTAAGTAATCGTCTCAGGAGGATGAATTCATATCACCAGCTGTTTTAATTAAAGTATCGAGGTTCGGTGCCGGTGTATTGATGTTGTGTCACACCAGGAATTATTGCCATGTATTACAAAATCAATACGTTGTGGGAGACCTTCAGAAATACATGTGGGGGGTCTTTAAAGAGATTTGAGACTTACAACTTTCTTTTAACTAATAATGTTTCTGATATTCTCCTTCTTAACACACATACACACTTTCTGCGTCACTCTTTAATATCCTGCTTCTATTTGGACGTTTCTAACCGAGGCAGTGATACAAAATGAAGCTCCCAGAGGTATCACAACTCATAATATGACACACGTGTGATGTGATTCAGTCACATGGTCGCATCTCCTGACCTGCAGCGCTCCACCGTTCTACTTACTTAGAAAGAATTTCATGGCTGGTTATTTTTCTAATTGTTTGATATAGTTAAGAGCGAATCTGAGCTCCAGTTTTGATGTCTTGAAGGAGAAGTGCTGCGAGTGCGAGACAGACAGGTGATGCTCATCTGATCGGAGGTCAGCTCAGCTCCAACCTGCCATTGTGACCGACCCACAAAGAAGCTTTTGTTCGTTCTAACATAGTTGGTGCTTTTATTGCAGCGAGGCTAACTGACCTGATTCTTAAAGGCTCCTAATATAGATTTCATGGAAATGAAAGGCACAAGAGGACGACTGAAGGAAAAACCAAAGCAGGCGAGATAAAAATACTTTATTAGATTTTCCTGTTGAATTTTAAAGTGCAGCGTTGAGAAAGCAGAGAGATATTAGCAAACCAGCCCCGGAGACGAAATCTGTCCGCGACGGCGGTACAGTGAAAAGACATCAAGTTAGAAGTGGAAATCAGCGACTTAATGGCCGACAGCAATCGCTGGAGCCCATCGCTGCTCATTAAAAAAAAAAATGCCAGAGGGGGAGAACGGAGCTGAGAAAAACGCACTCGCAGAGCTTTTTCAGCTCATTTGAAATAAATAACTCGTGGGAATGACACTTTTTTTTTTTCCCATTACAGAAAGATATTGTTATTGCTTTGGAGACATTGCAACCGTCATCGGTTGATGCCGTCCATAACAAGGCACTTGGTGCAGGCTGATGTAGAGACATGAGGGCAGATTATCAACACAACATTTCAGCCGTATGATATACGACAGGGGAAGTCAGGATATCTTATATTCCCTTTGCTGATGTTTGTCCTAAATAAAAGGTAACATTAAAAGACTAGTACAATATCCCACAGTGTGCGGCGGAGACCTGGCTTCCCCTCATCGGACAGCCTTTTTATTCATCACTCGGATTAAGGCGGTATGATCTGGATATGCTAAACAAGTCAGAGACTGTGAACAAGCTGCGACACAAACAGATAAATATTTGTGTAAGTTTGGTTCGTGCCAAAGTCGACTGTCGAGTAAGATAAACCCCGCGCATGTACAGGAGAGCTAAATCCTCCGCACATCTTCAAAGTAATAATGTTAATGAATACGTGATCTGCTGCGTTGATAATAGTGTTTAATTTCCTGCCTTTATACTAATAGAATAACCAGCAAACATGCTCTTGAGAGGGGATTCATACGTTATATTTAGGCGGTGTTTTTGTCGGATGGTCGGTCAACAGGAGAACTCATGACGGAGGCGGAGTGCAAAAGCTGTCACAGCATCTCCACGTGTTCCCACAAGGTTCCTGGACAAACCCCTCGGGGACTTTCCAAAGAACAGAGCCTGCTCGCCCCGTGAGCGGAAGACACACCTCCACCATCCTCCAGCAGAACATTCAGTCCGCACGGCAGCTGGTGTTCGAAAAGAGGCTTCTGCTACTAAACCCCTCTGTTAGTGGTAATTTCATGTAAATTAGGCAGAAATCAAAGCGCAGCTGTGCTTGTTGATTAGTGGCCTTGGTTCAACGTTCCCACTGTGTAACTAGAAGAAACATCAGCCTACAGACGGGCTTTTGTTTTGGTGCTACGTGAGTGTTTTACAGTCGCAGTCGGAGCAGCTCGTCCTCGTAGAAACGTCTTGCATAATTCTACTATCATGTAGATACATTTTGCGGCTGCTGGGTTTTTTTTTTTTCTCTCTTGCTGTGCAGCTTTGGTAGTTTGTCAGGGCGTTCTTATCAATAACTGCCACACAAGGTTAATAACATTACAGCTCTGATGTAGCTCTTATTCATAAAAAAAGCTTTTTGAGCAGCCGGGGGAAATGAAATTGCCCCCCGAAAATCGGGTTTTGTACGAGTCACATTTTGTCAAAAGTGACAGCTCGGTCCGAAACACGCTTCTCCCACGACTATGAACGCGACAGGAGCTGTCCTGGGCTGAGCTGGAAGTAAAACTGATAGATGGAACAGAGAGAGCTGATTCTGTGGTTACTGTGACAAAGCAAGGCCGGGGATATTAGAAGGCATGAGTCAATGTTACGGTGACCTCCTCCTCCCCGGGATGTATGTCAAGGGGCTGGGAGAACGAGGCCGCTTTCATCATACAGGCTGCACCCGCTTCCATGCAGTAGTACAACCACACACTCAGAGTGAGGCACGGGAGGCTGTCCGGGTCTTTAACAGCTGCTGGGAGTTTGGTTGAGATGCGGAGGGGCTTGGACAGATCCGTGATGTCACCGATGACCACCTGACCGTCCAGCAGCCACTCGTTACCTGCGGGAAAACAGGAAGCACGAATGAGTAGTCGAAGGGACGAAGGAGCAATTTCAAACGTCTTAAGCTTGAGGGGGATGCATAAGAAGTGAGATCACTCCTTGGTTCGGATGCATATCTGCCACGACGTGCCGTATCTTTAAGAACATCTGAACTCTAAGTGTGTTGTTGTGGTTGGCACGCTGCACCCGGCGCGCTGCATTAGCTCCAACTCTGTACATCACAGCTAAACGCAGCCTTCAAAAACACGAGACCAAAACCCCAAAACATGCATGTTCTGAAACACTGGCGGTATTTCTAGAAACAAACACACGCCCTCAATGACAGGAAGATAAATGAAAGCGGAAAAGAAAAGGCGGGGACTTTCGGCTGTGAGAAAGTATTGCACCAGAGACACGGTCGGTTCCTTGCGCCGGCAGTGATGAATGAAGCCGAAGCCCGACATGAAGTCCAGGGAAAACCACTTCTAAAAAAGCCCCCTGAAAAACAATTTAGCTCTGATGGGCTCTTTTAACTGGATCCATTAAAATTCCTGCTCTACTCCGATCTGATCAGCTCAAAATTTAGAGCGTGGCTAATCGGACGGCGGGGGGGGGATCAAGTAACATAGCCTGGTAGCTAATTATGTGAACCGAGGCATGTCCGCTTATCAAAACGGGCTAAAAATAGCTCCGTGATATGCGCGCCGCATCGCTCGGAATGATGGAAATACTTTTTGTTCCAGACGTAATGAACAGACCGTCAACCGACACTAAGAGGATATCTCCTCTCGACCTTGGAGACGGACTAATGTGATACCGATTAACTGGACAAAACCTTTCACATGGTAATAAAATCACCAAATCAAAAGCACTGAGAGCACGGTGAACTATAAACCCCAGGTGAGGACCGGCTCGGCTACCCGGCGGGACGAGAACGCCGATTAAGCATCTTTCACTTCCCGTTTGTTATCTGACGGAGACGTCGATCAGGAAGCCGTAACATCCAGCAGGAGGGGGGTGACATGCTTTTAGAACAGGGTCATTACGAACGTGCAGACAAGTACAACTTCAACAAAGACAATAGAATTTTACTTTAACATCAAATCAATATGAAGTAAATGCTGACTTGTACAATCTAATGGCTGCAGGATAATTAAACCATCCGTGTTTAGATTGGTTCTCTGCAAGCAATTGGCAGGAAGGCCGGAGTTACGGCATGTTCCTGAATGCAACCTCATATGATATTTCTCTCACCCTCAGCTGAGAGAGCCCAGCAGCTCGGAGCCCCGTCGGTGAGCATGGTTCCTTCTGGAAGCGACAGGGTGAGTGACAGGACGAGAGTCTGGCCTGCAGACACGGCCGCCGGCGGCATGGCCTTCCTGGCTGCTGATTTAGGCAATTTGGGGGCTTTGGCAGCCGCTGCGGGTTTCGCAGGTACCGAGTCTGTGCATTCCGTGAAAATGGGGAACTGGAGAGGAGAGAGATTTGCATGTTTGGATTAAAAGGGGAAGCAGAGGAGAAATCTTTTTATTCAAACGTGCGTTATAAATTATAAATCACACACAACATACACACACACGTCTGACCTGTGAGACGGTCTTGGCGCCGAGGTCCAGCACTTTGACCTGGTGGTTGTTGGTGTCGGCCACGTAGAGAAGCTTGCCACCGACACAGATTCCTCCGGGTTCATTGAAGCGGGACTGGTTGAAATCAGGACCCGGAGTATCTCCAGCCTCCCCTGTACCCGCCAGCGTGCTGCAAAGCTTCGTCTTCGGATCGACGACCTTTATCTGAACACACACGACAACCACAGAAATACACAGGTCCTTGAAGGTCGATGCATTCGCTCGTTTTGGATAAAAAAAAAAGAAGATAAAAGCTGTTTGAATCCAATCGACAACCTGAAGGAACCCATTATGACGGCGGGAAGAATGACACCCGAACACACTACAGCTTTGAATTACAGCCTTGTGACACGCCGCCGTTACCTTGTGGTTGTAGGAGTCGGCCACATAGAGCAGGCTTTGTTCAGGCGCCCAGGCAACGCCGAGAGGATGCTGCAGCTTGGCGTCCACCCCCTTCCCGTCCACATCCCCGAAAGCAAAGAGGTTCTGGTTGGAAAAACAAAACAAGACTTGAAGGTGTAAAAGAAACTCGTGACCCATAGTCGAAACAACACTTTGAATTTCAGAGCAGAAAAATGAAAATAAGAAAAGCATCATCTGGGTTCGTTATCTTCGGGTGTTCTGGATGACTCACGCATGAACAGTCGCACCGGAATTAACAAGCCACGTTCGTATGAAACAACCGGAATATGATACAATCTGTAAATCCCTGAGCAGCGCTGCTGAAGAAGTTTTTTGGAAAAGTACAATATCGTTAATTAAACATGTCACGGAGTGGAACGCATTCTAATGATGTGACAGAAATCTTTATAGAAGACGACGGCAGAGTTTCTTTCCATGAGTAGAATAATCAGCAGAAAGAGATGAAAGTAGTTTTACAGAAACAGATTTGAAATTATTATTATGATATAAATTTGGATGAGAGGAAATCCACTGAAATAAGAAGCTTTTTTAATCTATATTACTATAAAAATGTTCTATTGCACTGTAACTCCCCGTGGTTGGACTGCCTGCTTCACACAACAGTGACTGTCGGTGGTTTTGCTTGTGCTCCGCCGCAGGAGCGAGACCCGGTTTCTGACTGTCATCTGTTAGCGGAGCAAAGTAAATCATTTTATCTATTTAGGGCTGAAGAGGAGCCCTGAAGAGGAAAGAGGTGGTGGTTTGCAAAGTACCGAAACATAACAGATACACACTGTTTCTACCTTTCAAGCTTTTCATTAGGTGGTGAATGCGTGGAAACTCTTTAACACAAAGAAGTGACTCAAAAAAAAAACAAAACAAGAGCAGCCAGTCTGCAGCCCTGCGAGGCTGTGTT
>CAAKHC010018756.1:10549-24499 GCA_901007825.1 Macroramphosus scolopax
CCCCCCCCCCCCCGACTACAAAAGGTCAGAGCCCCAATTCCTTTTTACTGTGACATTCAAAAATAAACCTAAAATAAATTAGACAATTAAACGTACAAAAGAATAATAAAAAAAGGCATGTACAAAACAAGTTGCATTCAACTCAAACATGCAGCTTCACGGTCTGGACCTTTTAGTGTTTGTCTGCACTTCAGCACATTCTGGAAAGTAAAAATTCACAACGACAAATATGCACTGGAAGAAATGTACACGGATACCAAACCTTGACCATAAATGAGATTGTAAATCAACCCGTCTTTGACTAGAATGTTAGAACAGCTGTTTAAAATAAGAATGTAAAAACACGTATGATCCTTTCGACACATCGGTCTGTTGACATGCCGGTTTTGTTGCTTGAACTCAAGGCACTGAATGAAGTTAAACAAGCCTCAAAAAAGCTGAAGTCCGAACATAACTAAACTTAGTTGGTCTTTTTCAGTCTTCCTCCCAATGCTAAAAGCACTGTTATGATTATCTTCAGCCTGATGAGTAACTGTATTATACTCATGTTTGTATTCTGGTAATCCAGCTAATAATGTATTGCAAGGATCTTAAAAGTCCAGGATATCTCAGTTTATATTCTACACCTAAAATACACAACACGTCTGCACACTCAGACACTAACACACGTTACTGTATTTGAAGCCTATTTATTAAGGTTTAATTGAACCTTTACATTAGGAAAATGTTATTAAAGAGCTTACCAGGATCTTAATTCTCGATCATAAGAGTGTAAGTCTAACTACTTATTGCCTGTATAAAACAGTGAGTGTATGTGTGTGTTGTCTCACGTTGCTGTGTTACACAAGAGCTCAACAACAGGAGCTCAGACTTAAGCCAACATCTCAAAGAGAGATAATCTCTCAGGTTAGGGTTAAAACTCAGTGGGCTCTGCTAAACAACTGCAGCTTGTACTGAAGGACTTGTAGAGAGACCAAACGCAGCCATGACTGAGTCCTATCAGCAAGAATTGATCAGCTCTGCCAAAAACCTATTTCAGATAATCATTGAGGTCAATCTCACGGTGTCGAAGCAGTAGTGACGTTTCTTTAGAGTTAATCCCATTTACACAGTGTTGAAGTCAAACATGAACAAATATGTATTTATCCCTGGCTGAAAATACTCCCTAAATGCTTTGAACTATTTATTTATACTTGAAGTTACTGAAGTCTGTAAGTCATTTTAAGGATTTACATTTCAAGAAGAGAAGAATGAACTCAGAGCTGAGCACCACTGGACAAGAAGCTGAGCGTTGCTAATGATGAAGAGAAGGTCAGACACGCTGTTGGTTTTAGTCTCATGTGGTGACGTTATTTGTCAACAATAGGAAAATATAGAATAACAACCACGTGTTTAAATAAATTCTTAAGAAATAAGAAATGCTCTTAAAGGCAATTGCCTTGAATAGCTTTTTGGCTAGCATGGCTAGCTTGAATTTGGTTCATCAATAGAGCTAACAAGCTAACCAACATAAACGTTTGATTAATTAAAATAGCTAATTTGGCTAGCATGGCTAACTTGAATTTGGTTTTTAACTGGGCTAACCAACATAACTTAGTGTGATTGTCTTAAATCGCTCATTTTGCAAGCATGGCTAACTTGAATTTGGTTTCTCAATTTGGCTAAGAAGTTAACCAACATAGTGCAATTACCTTCATTCTCCTCTTTTTTATTGTTTGGCTCCAACCACTGCAGACCAATTTGTGATTTATGCCTCAAAGAAATGTTTCAAAAAGCTTAAATATTCATAAGGATAACTCGTTTTCATCCTCTACATGGTGTGTTTTCTTTGTTCTGATAAGGTGCAACTTGACCTTGAGCTTGTAGACGTAACCCTGTTATTTTTAAGGAATGTACAACCTATTATTTTCCAGCCTTTAACAACCACTCCTGCCCTGTTTTACCGCTCAGTGAACGTGCTGTGAGACCCTGGTGGGAGATTTAATTGCATGCTCCTAGAAATGTATTCTTTCATCGCACTTCCATCATTACATTCATTTAATTACACAACGTTATTCAAACTACTGTCAGGGATTGTGCCGGCGACTCATGCAGGGGATACATATTTCATCTGTGTTGCAGTTCCTACACGTTACCAATAGAAGGAGACGTGTTGACCTTTCCGATCATACAGCTGCACTGCGGCAGATCTGCCCATTGTGAGAGGCGGCAGTACAAGTTAAATAATGTACATGCATCTAATGGGCTAAGAAAATGTCTATCATTTGTATGGCATGTAGATTCCCTCTCTCTATTCATTCTTCTCCTAACTCTCCCATCATCTCTGTCAGCAGGGGCGAAAGCTGGCTTTGGATCCAATCCAAGGAGCCTGACTTAGATGGCGCCGCTGCTGCCTGCCATGCACCAGTGTAAGGTGATGCAGGTGTGTATCAGGGCGTGACATTGTGTTGGTGCAGGGGAAGATGTAAAGCATTTTTTTTTTTTAGCCAAGTGAGTACGAGCTTCTTGCTTTTGCACTGACAGTCTGTTGTAAAAAACAAAAAACAACTTTCTACGGTTAACACTTCTTCAGCTACATTTAGATTTTTTCTGACAATTTAAAGCTAACAGAACCATTAACATGCTGAGCTAACATCTCATACCATGAGATAATCCCAGGCTTAACCGCAGTTTACATTGTTACCTGCAATGTCTACATAACATTTAAGAAAAACTACAGCAACAATGGCCATTAAAACATTTGGAGAAAAACTGCAGCCAGAATTGGGATGATAACAAATTTGGAAATATTTTGTATAATAAATGAATGTAATAACGCTTCCATGCGAGCACTTGGCATTAGGAAATACAATAAAGGCCATAAATAATCCAAAGCTGCCCAAACAACACAGGTGTTATCTGATCCACTCGCACCATCTGCTGTCCGTCAGATCAGAGCAGATTCTTCATAGCAGACAGATTCTCCATCATATTCTGCTTCAGTCGGCTTCGGTCTGGATCTTTGGTTAGAATTTACTAAGCTGCACTACCGCCCTTGGCAATAAAACATTTTCACACACCAACACATGAATGAATATTTTTGAGGATATTGCTGCAACTGGCTGAATGTGAGTTTCTTAATATTTATGGCTGGAATTTTGTCATTAAAACCAATAGAAATGCTACAGATCTTTTTGGGTGACTATCTATTTGATGCAGCAAACACACACCATGTACATCCTGTCATAACAAGCTTGGAAAATAAAAGAACTACATCCGGGACCCGTGGATCTGGAAAAGCTGTGAGATAAAAGGAGATAAATCGTTATGGACTTCAGATCCGAAGCAATCTCATCCATAAACAATTTCTATATTCTAATCAATGGTCTGACTTGAATGATGATGATGAGGATGATGATGAAAATGGTGACAAAATGAGAGCAAAATGGTATCGCTGATATGGCTGAGAGCAACAACAAAAACATACACAGCCGTGTGTTAAATGTGTGTGTCGCTTTAATACTTGTTTGGCTTTGTGTTTTTGAGGGTCTTTGAATTTACCCTCTAAGTGGTGGTTGTATATTTGTGTGTGCTTCTAAATTGAAAGTGTATATACAGTACGTACACAGGCTGGGAAGGACATCTAACACTACTGCTGCACTAAGAGGTCAGGGATATTTCATGTCACAGCGTTGGTAATGAGAGTCCATAGAGACGCAGCACTCAATCGATATCTGTGAAGCTGCATCCGTCGGACCAGAGAGCGGGCGCACGTATACGCACCCAAACACAAAAACAGGTCACGGTGACTCACAGCACAGGAGAGTGGCATGTTATCCATCGTCTAATTAGCAGAATTCACAGGACGCGCTTCAAATCTTACCAAATGGGATAATCGTTGAAATAGAAATACATTTTGCATCCACACATTTTTCACTAAGCTGATAGCGTTCATTAATTAAATCAGTAGGGCGGGCAATTATTTCATTAATATTGTTCATTTTTCTCTAACAGCTTGTTTTAAATCCTTGGTTCACATTCATAATGTTCTACAGAAATACTTTTTGTACTGCTGAACAATAAAGACAGAGCAGTTTAGCCCCGCTCACACAGCAGGGTGAAGCGGTTCGTCCCATCGTCATTGACTTTGTATTGAATGAGGGTGCCTCGTGTCAATTTCGTCTGCTCACAGGGAAATGCCTCAAAGCTGCTGTATGGTGGAAGGCACCACCAACAGGGTAGACACTCAGCCTCCTCAGAGACATTAGCGGATACAGGCGATAACATGAGGCATCAGCAGGAAGAATGAGAAAACTGAGTGATCCTGACACTCAGTATTTCTACTTGTGTCGTACTGGATGGATCAGAAAGCTGCAGTAACGTTATTATGTTTGCAAGTGCCTTGGTTCACTAACTACAGTAGCCTGCTAGCACATAGCTACCAGTTACGTAACTGCAAAGAATGAGCTTTAAAGACACTTGCAAAGCATCATTTAGTAACAATACCTGAGAACTTGGTTCACTCTCGATGGCTGCCATGACAGTTAGGGGTTAAGGCAAAATCTGGCTCAAATCCAGCCGATGACCTTTTGTTGCATTTCTCTCTTCCTTGTTTCCTGCCATCTCACATATTGATGGAACATTTTAGATTCCAGCTTCCTCCAGAAGCACATGTTTCAGTGTCTGCAGGGTTTAGCTTACAGTTTTCTATCCTGAGTTACGTCAAACAAGATGGCAGTTTAGAGATCATACCCACGCAGTGCCATGAAACACCCTGAATCCTCATAGACATCACACAAATACAAACACTATAATCTACCAGGTCCACCCACTAGCACATAGTTCCTCACCCATTCTCGCCTCTCTTTGGAAAAAAGAAACATGATTCGCTCATTCTCTAAGCCACTCATTCGGTGTGGTATCTCTCCCTCCCTCCTCCTCCTCCTCCTCCTCCTTCGCCGCTTCCTCCTCCTGCATCTCCGTCGGCTTCATTCAGCAGGAGGGGCGGAAGGGAAAAAGAAAAAAAAAACGAACAGAAAATGAAAAAATGAACACGCTGATGAGTGTCAGTGAGCCAACAGAAGATGAGGAGTAAATACAGAGAGACAGATATATATCTATATATCCATATGAAAGAGCAAGAAAGGAGACGGTACAGTGTGAGAGAGACGGGAAGACAAAGTGATAAATTGATAACAGAAGGAACGAGAGGCAGAGATGTGTGAATGATGGAGTGAATCTGTGTGTGAATGACATTTCGAGTCGTGTGACATTTTGAGCTATAGTGGCAAGTGAAGAATTGCCACTCTCATACACTTCCAATGAGGAGATACCCCCTTATCACCACACACTTACGTAGTGTGTGTCTGTATGAGTCAGTGTGTGTTTTTGAGAGAGAGAAGAAAATGTGAAGGTCACCTTAGTTTTGTGGCACTGCTCCGTACCCAGCCCGGATCCCGGCGTGTGAAGCTCCTTGGAAACGACACACAGAAACTCAGCCTGGTCCTCTGTTCCGTAGCTGTACGACGAGCCGATGTTCACCATCTTGAGAGGAGAGAGACGCAGATACGGAAAGACGTGCAGAGGAGAGAGGGACAGAGTGATTGTCAGAAAATACCGTAGTAGAGAAAACAAGCAAGACACAGCAAGAAACAAAGAAAATGACTTGAGAGCTGAGATCCAAAACTAAAGCGAGGAAAGACTCTTGTGCTCATGCATGGCGGGGTGGGGCAAGGAGCGGACATCGTGTTGCTGCACATTCAGCAGTGGACTCAACGAGAAACATCTTGTTCTGGTGGGAACAGCAACACAAGTGCGGCTCAGCTTCTGCAGAAACTGTGTGCAACACAAAGCTGTGCAGCATGCATTGAAGTGCCAAAGCAGTGGCCAGGGAGGGATTTGATCTGATCTCTAGGTTATTATACTATTCTGACAGAGTCAATGGTGTGTGAGTAAATACTGCTCTGCAGCTACAAAGTCAACTAGGTGCCTATTATCATCTATCTGCTGATTATTTTCTCAATTAATGGATTCATTTTGAATGCAGCAGCTATCAGAATGTCCCACATTGACGGGTTCAAGTAGCTTGTTTTGTCTGACTAGCAGTCAGTATTCAAAAATGGATGCATCAATCTAACTTATCAGTTGTAGAATTGTCATAATCTAAACATAATTTGTGTCATTACCGCTGCCCTGTAATCTATAGCAGACTGGATGATTGTACTTAATTGTCAGAGTTTTACCTGTCCTCTGCATTATATATTAAGAAAGTGCTATTTGAACTGTTTGTAACAGTCTGAAGTGGAGTGGCACTGAGGGTTAGGGGGTGCTGTGGCTGCAGGCGCATGGATTATCTATGGAATTATAAGTGGACAGCAAAATCTTTACGATCAAACTGATTGGGACCATCGAAGGAAATAAAGTAGTGCATAAGGTTCATGTAAGGATATCTAGATGGTGTGCACATTCTATTGTAATCTGTGAGTCCTAAGCTCATTTCGGGAGTGCAGGAGGCAGGGCTCAGGTCAGGGCCAAGGGTTCAGGCCAAGGGTCAAAATTGAAGGGTCAGCAGCAGCGTGATTCCAACCCACAGTCCAGAGCAGTCCGGTGCGGGGCTTTCTGCAGGTGCGCACGCTGACCTGCTCAAACTTCCAGCCGTCCGACATCGTAGAGACCATCTGGGTTAGCTCCTCTTCCTGGCACTGCAACACTCGGTAGACATGCTTGGGGGGCACCTGCTGGGGAGTGAGAATAAGGGGTTGAGGAGTCTGAAGAGGAAATATTATTAGATGCAGAAAAGGTAACAAATGTGTAACGGATACTGGCAATGATGGACTAATAATTCTGTTACTACGAGTACGATGTCAATAGGACTGCTAATGAGTGATGTGTAAACTCATTTTGAGCAAGTGAAACAAATAAACATCTTGATTTGGAGTAAGAAAGACATAATATTAGAAAAGAAACAACTTTCTAAAAAACAAGCGTTTCTATTTTCAGATTATTGCACCATCTCCAACCGCAGGCAAGTACTGTTAAGTACAGTAGAACAGAGGGAATGTGGGTGTATGTTTGAGAGGGCAGCGGGTTTATGTAAGCTTGAGTGCAACCATCCTGAGAAAGAAAAGAAAGAGAGGGAGAAAGTAGCTTGGTGTACATAAGCGATTCCTTTAGAGAAGCACAGAAGAGTGAAATCACTTACAAAGACAAAGATCAATGTAAGTCATTGTACTTGCACCATGATGGTGAATGTATGTAGAGCAATATCTAATATGCATGTTAGAACCAGTAGATGCTTCATGGTAAAGGAATAGTGTGTGTAATTAGTCTTTATATTTATTCTTCCTATAATATAAACGTGATATCATTGAGTTGGTAATGCTGTGTCTGCAATGAGCTGTGATGAACGCCCAGAGTCTGTGCGTGTACCTGCGTAGACTTTGAGTCCCTCTCCACGATCCTCTCCTTGATCAGTTTGATCAGCGGGGTGATGTTGTAAAACTCGGCCTCCTCCAGGACACCTGGTAACAAGAACAGCACAGAGCTCAGCTGCTGTGTGCCGGCTTGAGCGCAGTGATTCACACCCTGGTTCCACAACGTTCAAGCTACAACAACTTTGAAATTCAAGCACTCCCATCATAGATATTTCACCATCTATCCACTGCTTTTATTAACTTTTACAACCATTTGTAATCTACACTTACATTATCTTATTGACACCTGCAGACATACCAAGCATCTCTTTTTTTACTTCTTCTGTGTCGTACATTATTCACCAACTATAGACTGGCTATTGTCACATTTAGTAAACTAGAAACCAAGGGAGTACGAGAAAGAAGTAACTTTATCAGTATAGAAGCACACTAGTATTTTAAAGGAGAGTCCAGGTGGACCCATCTGAGTGCATGACAGACCTTCTTCAGCCAGCTCCTTGTTGTACACCAGTTTGCCGTGCCGCAAGTAGTTGAGGATGGGACCGAAGTAGGTGGGGTCTCTGTCGATCACATAGGCCCCCGACTCATCCTGTAAACACGGGAGGGAAAGACACATGTTGGGATTAATTGACTTTAAGTATCACTGCTCCCTGTATTGTTAGTTATTCTCTATATGCAGCATGTTACCTTCAGTGTATGTTGTTTACAATAATTATTACAATTTTGTGGTGATGAGGGATTAAATGCCGTCCTCTTATCCATGTATGTAACCAGGTGTTACTTGCCTTCACAAACTTGAGTTATTCTCCTTTTTCTTTCCCTCCTCAGCAAAACATTCCTCCCGCAATCTTGCAATCAGGAGCGTATCTTCAGACATGAAAGCTCACTAACTAGAGAAATGTTTCCTGGGTGGCTCTTTTTCATCTTAAGTATGAGTGGAGCGGATGTACAGATGCAACATGCATTGCTTCTGCCAAGAGAACTTCCTGTCAACATCGACTGATTTTGGCAGTTGGAGGCAGAAGTTCTGGTCACTGACACTCCAGATGAATTGTTGGTGACTTTATTTTCACATGTGAAGCCTGCCTCTCTCCTGGCTCAGAAGTAGCCTTGGGATAGAGGCCAGGCTGGCTGTTATGTCGTGACAATGTACTGCCCCTCCAACACACACACACACACTCACACACCAGCCGAAGTAGCCTGGAGATAGAAGCCAGGCTGGCTGTTATGTCATGACAATGTACTGCCCCTACAACACACACACACAGACACACACACCACCCCCTTGCTCTTCCTCCTGATGACGTCTGGAGGCAGGGACCGCTTTTAGAGCTGATTTCACTAAAGGGACAGTTTAAGAGGAATTCCTGCAAAACTTAAAGGCCTGCAGGAGAGTCAAAAACAGGGATATATAGGCTGGCAACTTCCTGTTTATCTGGCTGATTGCTTCGGACTAGAAATGCTTCGTAGCAAATGATCTACAATTAGCTAAAAGATTTCTCAAGTTTAAAAAGATACAACCCACTTAGGTACCCAAACACTCTGAAACTAGCTTGTAGTTTTGAAGAACTCAGGAAGGGCGAAGTAGGGACAGTGAATAGATACTTTCTGCTGGAAGTAAATGAAATCTTTGAATTACAGATGGGGTGTTGTCAGAGCATATATATGGTAAGAATCTCTATGTCATGAGATTCATGTCAGGAGCTTGTTACAACGTGACAATGCAAATGCAATGAATGAGGACGACTAGATAGAAGTACAGCTGGGCTGATTTCCAGGTTTTGTTGATCCAGTTTGGTATACAAGCTTAAACATGCTGAATGGCATCTATCATTATTACACAATCAGTTAAAAAAGCAGCTCACATCAGCCTCCTGTCGTTCAACTTGCATGGCATTTGTAATAAGCGACATTACAACCTGATTAGGAAATAATGATGTTTGGTTACAAACAGTCTAATGAAGCCTCTCGTGTCTGTTTGACAGGCTGATTGAGCAACATGAAGGAGCTCAGATTTCACTAGAGGTGGGAGGCGGGATGATGCGCTCAGCACACGTTATGGTAGCTCATTAAGACGTTCGTAAAATGTTTTTTGGGGTGATGAGGTAACGAGTTGCCTTTCTTGTCCTCTCTGTGCTCACATATATGCTGGATTTTAAACATATGCCACGGATGCGACATAGTGTCAGAGATGTGCGGAGACGATGTGTGGGTGGTGCTGACAGACTGGAAATTGAATAAAAGCTCATTGATAACAAACTGCTTTTGTAGTTTGAAGTTGTAAATTGTTGATTTAATTAACCCCTAGCTATGGTTGATTGATGAAGGCTTGTCGTGGTTTGGATGTACTATTTATTATACAATGTTTACTAAGAACTTTAAGCTTACATACGATACAATTACAAAAAAAGATCACAATGAATACCGAATAATATTTTTGCCCACTCGTCCAAGAGAGAGGGAAGACAGATGTTTACTAGCTCAACAGACTAGTTGTAGTGAGTTCACAAGATCATGTTCTTCAGCTATTGGGAGAACAGGGACAGCGGCTGATGTGTTAATGGTTTACAGAGGATAGGTTCAGGGAAATTGGAAGTGACTCATAAATATCTCCCTGTAGCGATACTGTAAGTACATTCCACAGCCTATCACCAGTCACCAAACAAAAGCCCTATTCAATTCGAAAACACGCTTGCATCAACCCGACTAAACTATCAAAGCAAAAGGTCTATTTTTACAGTATGTATGTATATTTTTACTTAGAAAGGATGAAGATTTAAAGCCTAATGCTGACGAGCTATTGAATCAGATGTTCAATGTCCTGTTCTTAAAGACACCTTCCCACCCAATCAATACCGATCAATCCTTCCAGGCTTGTATTACACTTACTGTAAAACAACCTTCTCCAACCCCCTCAAGGTAGCAGGATTTATGTGATAATTCTGGATGTGTGATCGCTTGGATCAGGCTACTATATCATCCCCGACATCACAGATGGACCGGCTGAACCACCGTACACTCGACGTTTGGGACAGTTTGGACGTAGGAGGCACGCCCGCAGCTCCACGCTGATAAACACATTTCATTTCATGTGGTTCTGCTCCTTGCCGAGTTAACTTTGTGGATTTAAAAAAGCCTGCGGCTGTACTCAAAAACAGCTTGTGCAGTTTTAATCTCTCACGAAAATCTCCTGTTTATTTTCCTTCCAGGAAGGCAACCACAGGTTTATAGGCATGTAAAATGGCTGTATTAATTCTTAGTAAATGTACATCTCAAACTAGTGTTATGCGTTTTCCTAGCGAGCTAACAAGGTTTATTTGTAGAGACTAAACCAAAGTCCAAGTTTTGTAACAAAAAGAAAGGTTCACAAAATTCTGCACAATTCATTCAAATGACAACTTAAGCTCGAGCCTTTTTCCATGATCCTCGGCCTCATATCATCTCCTGGCTCGGATAAGATGATAAAGCGAGTCGAAGCATGTGTTGGAATCCATGTTGGCACAGAGATTGGACAGAAAGTCCCGGATAATTTCCAAATAAAAAAAATGGCAGAATATGTGTTCAGACAACAATCTGAGTTATTTAAGTGGTAATTTTTCATCATCGCAATTTGCTGTAACAATGTTGCATCTGATTAGGTAACATTCAGGTGTCAACGCTAAATCTTAGCTTCGTAATGCAATTGGCTTGGAATGGCAGGCGGTCAGCTTGGGTTGTATTAGAGACAGAGAGGTTTGGTTCAGTGAGGGGGTGGGGAAGCTGAGGTGCCAGTAATCTTATTAAAACAGTCACAAACAACCAGACAGTATGTGTGCTTATGTGTGTTTAAGAACAGCAGAGAATCCCCAAGAACACACACACAACAACACCAGCGAACTAGAGGGGGACGCCAACGTAGATAATATCAGCTTCACTCCCGAGTGAGACAAGAAAACACAGGAGCTTAACTGCTGCTCCGTGTGATTCAGCTTCTAACTGCTCGGTGTACTTAATGACCCCGGTAACGGCTGATTTCTGCAGGGTCGGACAGTATGCTGGCACAATGATCCCCTTCAAAAGGCAATTCATATTTTACCAGACCCAACTTTAAGACAGGATTTTCAAATTGTTCAACTTTCTGTAAAACCTCCAGGAACATTTTGAAACCTTGACTACAGGGTTTCTTCTATAAATATTTTAGCTATTGAACTTTGAAAGCAAGGTCTGACAATCAAATTTGATGGTGAATTGAAAGGTCGAATGGTGAAACCAGTTCCAATATGTACTTAGTTATCTAATTATTACAAGTCGCCCTGCAGTTTGTGGACAATTTTGCTAGATATTAGTAGACTATGATGCCGATTAAAGCAACACCTACTTTTCAACAGCTTCTTTAATACTCGCTTCAGTTGGTTAGTATGTTCAAACAGTATTTTTCTGTAAAGAATCTGACAATATTCAGAAGAATGTACGTGGATGAAAATTACATTTTGTACCAACATGTTTTTCAAACGTCATTAACAAAATCGATCAAAGATTATTAAGGAAATGAGGGTGTTTTCCCAGGTTAACTCTGTCCCCAGTCCCCTGTGTGGTTCCTGTTTGTCCACTCTAAGCTGATAAACTCAGTTGGTTTAACTGAGCCAATGAAATCTGGTCCATATTCTTCATGTGGCCTTTCGGGCTTCAGCCGAATGAAAACAATCACTTCAAACGTGTTCACAGCAACTTCTCATTTCTACTGTAATTATTCATGGGACTTGAAACAGAATTCATTTGCAGCATACTGATTGTCTAACACACCTACATGTTCCCTCTGGGCCACTGGACTGCAGCTCTGCAGTCGCTTGACGATCTCAAAATATTTTTGCTCAAGTCAAACTCTCTTGGATTTGGAAAATCGGAACCCAGAATACAATGTTCAATGTAAATCTGTGTAGCATACAAAGGAAAATGTGCTTGTGTCATTTGACGGAACGAATCGACAAGTTACACAAGGACATAAGTACACACAAGAACACATTACACAGGGATGACCGAACCTAATACAACCAGACAGCATGCAAAACATCGCTCAAGGATCTCTTCACAATACCTAAACCGTGTTTCACTGGCAGGGAAATACGCTTTGAATTGTATCCAGTATATCATTGTATAAATACTAAATCGTGACTCAGACTACCATGTGAGATGCCTGAGAATAAGCCTCTTTGGTTGACCTCCACTGTCTTGCTCATAAGGCACAACTCACAGAGGATTCAGAGCGGTGCCTACAGCTCACTTCCTGTTTTGAGGAAAACAGCAGTGTGATGAAGACAGAAGCCAAAACACTCAAATCAAGTTTCAAGATTCAAGAGTTTGCAACAGAGAGCATGTATATAAGACAGTTGAGAAAAAGGAGTCAGAGTGAGTCAGCTACTGAGGCTGAAGCTGACGATGAGAGGGATGTGTGGAAAGAGCGTGGATGAAGAGAGGAAAGGGATGAAGGTGAGTGTTTGTATGTGAGGAACAGAGAGATTCTGTGTATGGCTGTGTGTCTTCAGGCAGTGCAGAGGGAGCTCCTGTCAGAACGTGGCTGAAGGTCACATGGGAATATTCTTTCCACAGTGCCTGGGAGCGAAGCAGGGGAAGAGTCATCGCTGCTGTCGGGCAAAAAACTCCCAAATTCTATTTTGTTTTGTTTGTCTCCTCAGCTGCTCCTCTGCTGAGGTCAAAAATGCCCTGCTAACACAATGCTGGTGAAGGTTTGCTGCTATGACCATCAACCATCTCTTTGGTGTATAAGAACATTGCATATAAATGGGCAGGTCAGTGAATATACTGTATGTGAAGATGTAGTATGTAAACAGACATCCTTATTTATCCATAAACACTTCCTCAACCAACTTCTAAACCTCACTAGGGCAGCACCTAGTCACTGATTTCAATATTGATAAATATATCAATTCAATTTGCTGTTGTTTGATCTATAAGATACAAGCAAGTAATGAAAATGGGCCGTCATAAGTTTCCAGTTTTATTCGATCATACAACTTCACTTCTTTCCCCTGTGTTTGTTTAAACATTTTTAAAAATCACCATACATGCAGTAGTCTATACCACAAAAGAAACTACCCCTTGCCTAGCTTATTTGCTTCAAACAGGTTGGCTTTCTTTTGTGCGACATTTCAAAAGCACGCTTCAAATTCATTTGACAATCAGATGGTAACAGAGTTAACAGTGATTATTCTGGATGTATCTGACATTACGCCACCGTTGAGCTTTGATCATGTCTTTTAATGCTCTGCTGGATGTTTCGAGGAATGGCTTCCGGCTCAGGTTTTCAAGGCCTTTTTGGTGACATTTTGAAGAGGAAAGGTTTTTGCCCGGCAGCATCAGCATTCTAACGGACAGTGAGGTTCAGGCTGCAAGGAAGACCTACCCTTTTCTCACGCTGTCACACACACACACATACATATCAAAGGCCGAAGCATAATGGAAATCTGCATCATTTATGAGACTTGCCAGCCCTTATATGTTCAGCCTACATGTGACTGGGAGACACATAATACATCTCTCT
>CAAKHC010018756.1:25187-44258 GCA_901007825.1 Macroramphosus scolopax
CATCAGCATTCTAACGGACAGTGAGGTTCAGGCTGCGAGGAAGACCTACCCTTTTCTCACGCTGTCACGCTGTCACACACACACACACATACATATCAAAGGCCGAAGCATAATGGAAATCTGCATCATTTATGAGACTTGCCAGCCCTTATATGTTCAGCCTACATGTGACTGGGAGACACATAATACATCTCTCTCTGTCCCTCTCTACCCGTACGATGCCAGCTGTACAGCTACTGAGTGTGCAGCTCCCTGCAGAGGAGGAGGCACGTGTTCATGCATCTGACCCAAGCTACACTCACTCCACAAAATGATGCTGAGACACACAAACACACAAGAAAAAGAGAGATCATGCACACAAAACAGCTGGTCCAAGCAGAATAGAGTGGGGTTTTGGTGATGGACCACATATGATTGTGGTCGATCCACATCATGATGTACACAGCATTAACATCATTGACTATTCCTCCACCATGTAGTCTCTTTGGATTCACTTCTTGCCAGCACATATTAACGCTTTCAGTCAAGCTGGGTTATTAAAGCCTTTCAAATCAACGCAATGGCTGTCAGGTGTTTGATATGTGTAATGCATATTAAACTTAATATGACCAGAGTATAACAGTGTTAGTACACGCAAGAGAAACAAAGCAATGACTCTGGTTACTGTTAACTAGATGGATCTCGGTTTTTCCTCCTTTTCCTCCTTTTCCCACCCTTCCTCCTTATCTTGCCCCTCTATGTTCACTCACTTAATATTGCACTAATTGAGACATGTGACAGAAATGTCATTAAAGACTGCTAATAGGACTGGTAAGGGCACGAGGGCGCGTGCTAACCCCCGGTTATAACGATTGTATTTCGCCTGGTGTTCACTGACGTCCTCCGGGGACAGGGGTGTCCTGGCTGGACTCACCGTGTCCGAGTGCAGGTCCTGCTGCTGGCACAGCCGGTACAGGAACGAAGTTTGCTCTTTTAAGAGCGTCTGTCGCGTCGTGAGGAACACGGTGCCGCCGACATTCAGCCGAACCCACTTTCCGTTATTCCCTCCGGTGGGGTTGATGCCTGAGCCGTTACCGATGCTATGCGACGCCGTCCCGCCGGATTCGGTCGGGCTGGCGGTGGTGGTGGTGGTGGTGGTGGTCGCGGTCTCTCCCGCCTCGTTGTCTTTGTTGTTGTTGTTATTGTTGTTGCTGTTGTTGTTGTGATGGCAGCCCTGGTGCGTCGACAGCGGTGCTACATCCTCCGGTTCCCGCAGGTCGTTTGCTGTCGTTGCCATTTGGAAACAGCGGCTAGACACCCAGAGTAGACGAGCGAGGGCGTCCGTTCGTGCCTCGGCTGCTTCTCCCCGTTACCAACCGAACACGCCCCGCCCCCAACCGATCATCCTGGGCGTGGCTTCGGAGGGCAACGCGCCCAGTGCATTGTGGTTGTTGTAGAAGTTTGGGGCAACATTTGCATCCAGAATTAACGAGTTTAAATGCAAAAGTATATGTGAAACCAAACGCTCCACCTTTTGACAGGACATATGGAATACTTATGGAATGATGGCTGCACACGGATCCTTTGCATTTGTCAACTTGAAAGTATGAGTACTATAGTACTATGACAAAGCTTGATTTGCATGATATACACATTTTAAAACTATAATTGTATGGAATAAACCTTTAGAACTATACACACCTGGACAGAAAGAAGGATTTGGGCGGAATAAACCTTTTCAGCTGCAATTACTTGGACAGTAGAGTAATATTCAGGTGGAATAATCCTTAAAGCTATATGCAGTTGGACATAAAGCTGTTTTAGCGTGGAATAAATCTTTATTTATTATATATTATATAAGTACTTTGACAGAAAGTAGCATATTGGCAGCATGAACCTTAAAAACCCAAAGCAGACAAAGTAGTATTTCGGTGAATAAACCTCTAAAACTGCTAGTACACAGAAAGTAATATTTATAAAGAATAAACCTCTCAAACTGTAGAAAATTGTACACACCAAGACACACCAAGATTTATTACATAAGACGTAATCATTGCTAAAGTTTACACTCCACCTTGTGTAAAACTGAGCAAACCTTGAATACAACTTAACACAAAAAAAAACAAAAAAACTTAAATTAATATCGCCAATTATATTCATGTAAATAATCAAACATTGAAAACTCTGTCATGAAGCCGATGGTAATCAGAGGTCATCTTTCAAAATGCTGCTGCTTTGTGGTGTTTTGTTTGGAACCATTCAATGGGACATGGAAAACAGTAGAGCAGTGGGGATTACAACATCTGGCTCTGTCTAATGGCTGGTGTTCAAAAGAAACAAGCAAATTGATCTACAATGGATTTAAGCATGACATATTAATGGAGTGGTTATTAGTTTAAAGCCGGTGTCCATCTTCCACCGATAAACAAAAATAGACAAAGAGGGAGGATGTCAAGCAGTCATGTCTATATTTAACCTTTGTAAGACAGACCGCTGTTCTGAAGATGTACCGCCTCATGGAATTAAAACCTTTTAATTGTATTTATGACCAAGTTAAAGGGAAGTGACGGATGGTAGCCTCCGTCCCCGTGCTCTCAGGGCCGGAGCAGTGTGGGCCTCATGATGACGAAGCTGAAGTTATACTTATGTGGGAGACCCTGATGAGTGGTGAGGTTAAATGATTGCCATGCGAATGGTGGGAGCCCCCCCTGCGTTGTGGGCCCGTTTATTGCCTCTGTGATCAGATGCAGAGCCTTCTGGTAGTCCGTCACCTGAAGATGGAGAGTACAGAAGAGGGAAGGACAGGAAAAAACAAACTGACATCTCCTCTCTCATCATCTTGATCGCATCTCTGCTGACATTATCGGGGGTATAGTAATCGAAAACCTGTTTTTCATCCATAACGTTTGGGTTGACAGTAAACTTGACCTTCTCAACGACAACATCACATTTATGCAATGAGGGCCCAGATCAGCGCACCAGGCTGATGAAGCTTTGATCATACTGTCACACTCAGCAGTACTGATTAAATATGAATCCAGATTCTATTTCTGCATTGCCTTTCTCCTGCTGGTTAGCTCCCAGTGAGTCTCCACCATCCCTGTGAGTTGTAGCAGCATCATTGCTGCACATTCTGTACAATATGTTTAAGCCAGCCTGTTTAAATCATCCAGATAATACCGAAAAGATTCAGGCAACAAAAATGCAACTACTGCACATGCTAATTTGGCATTGAATGGCAACTTAGGTCATGATGCAATGACCTAGTCAAGAATAAAATAGGTTGCAGTTATTCCACAGAATCTGACTGACTTTAACAAATGACTGAATTGTCAATTAAAGCCGGTTGACCTCTCACCTTAGTGTCATAGCAACCTCCGGGGCGTGGTCTCCTTGGTCTCAGGTCATTACGGCAGCAGATAGTTTTACATGGATGCCCCTTGGAATAGGGATCTCTCTTGTAGTCTGAAACACAGCCAGTCGGACCTTAAGCCAACAATATCCTCAGTCACATCACTGTGAAGACTGACAGACCTTTGAGTTCAGGCAAAGGTATTCAGAAATGCAATGCTAGCAGAAATGTAGTTTTTCTTTATTGTCATTATATCAGGAAATGTCTAATGTAAAGGGAGGCCGGAGTTGCGAGAGTCATCGTTGCACCTACTGTTGTATCTCATGATGTGTTTGAGGGAGCTGAGATCAAACACCTTGGACTGGTCCCTTCGGAGGATTTTGGCTCGGGGACAGAGGTCATAAGAGAAGTCTTCCCCATGCCTCCTCCACATCACGCCGTACCCACTCAGGGTGTAGATTTCCACATGAAATGGTATGTTGTAGGATGGCCAATAACCTAAAGGTCGTCCAGACACATCAAACTGTCAGTGTGTTTATCTTTGAATAAACGACAGAACAGACAGCTTTGTGTGTCGTACCTCTGCGCAAAGCTTGAGTCTGGTCGGAGTGCATCACCTTCCCTGGAATCTGCTCCACGATGGTGAGAGCTCCATTCCTGATGCTGTGACCCGGATAAACCCTGCTCAGGTCCACCACCATGTACTGGCTGTTATATGTTCCTGAAATACAGGGAGGAGCATGCTATGTTTGCAGCCAAGTGGACACAGGAAACAGGCGTTAAGCAGCCTCAATGACTGGAGATGACACAGAGACAAACCTCCTCAGGAATACTGAATATAGAAACTGAGATAGGGAGAGATGAACTCTAGAAGGTACAGAAATCTGCATTTATACAGATCAGGCTGGTTTGAAAATGATTTATTACCTCTGTAAATAGTTTCACTTTCTATTTAAGAAAAAAGGTCCTTCACTATTTACTCTAAAAGGGTGAAACTTTTTTCCCCCCTCCCTGCTCCAAATGTTCTGTCTCAGATAAACAAGTTCTGACCTGAGTTGTACTTAGAGAAGACGTGCGCCCACTCTTCTCCGTTGTGCGCCAGGCTGTTGGCCAGGCGGACTCTCTGCCAGGCCAGCAGGCTGTGAGGGCTGAGCTGGGAGAACAGGGAGGTGTTGAAGACACTGTTGGAGGTTTGAGTCATCAGCAGGCCGCTCCCGAGCAGGTAGAAGTCATCCAGAGACATGAGGAAGCCTGGAGGTTGGAGGTGGACGATGTGGTGATCAGAGATTATGTGAGCGGAAGATGCAATTTACGTTTTACAATTTACTGGTTGACCTGCTACCTGCTGGTATTTGTACAGAGAATTTTCACTTTAGTTCAGCCATTCCTGAGTCATTCCATCCCTGCAGTAACTATCTGTGATAAAAAGAACATTTTCACATTCTTTTTCTAGAAAAAGGATTTGTTCTGAGGGCGTCGACCTGCTGCGGACATTAGATATGTCACATATTCAGATAGAAACCAGCTAGCGAAGGCTGCAGGGGTCACATGACTCCTCCACTGGCAGGAGGGTATTTCATCTCTCCATTTAAATATAGTGAAGAGATATTTTTAGCACTCTAAATGTAGCTCTTTGAAACCAGTTGTGTTCTGATAGTAATGAAGCCAAAAAGGTGAATTTTTATGCCCCTGATTCTGCAAATCTTTTCCAACAAAATTGGACACCTGACCTCCCGGTGAGGCATTTCATCGTGGCTGTGTTTACGTGTACACATGGATATTTAATCGTCACGGCCTAAGCTGCATGCTTAGCAAAAGAATTACTTTCAGTAGAGAATGTTCTTGGAGGATTTGGGCTAAGTCCTGGATGTCAGTGTTTACATTTTCCAAGATGAAAATGAAACCATGCGGATTAAGGACGAGCAGATCACCTCATCTCAGGGTTTTCACAGCTGGGCTTTATTGTACTCTATCGGAGTAAAACGTGTTTCTGAGAACAGACTTTCATCTACAAGCTTTTGAATCTCACTTTGGAAAATGTTACGTATGCCAATATTATCTTTTACAAGAAAAGGTGAACACAGTCTGATGGAACTGTATGATGTGATGAGTGTATGTCTGTACCGGGGTAGCTGCTGAACGACATCTTCCCAGTGGCGGTGTTTGTGTCAGACAACCTGAAGTCCCAGTGTTTAAAGATGCGCATGGTGGCTGCATAATTATACCAGCTCGAGTGGCCTAATAGCAGGTTCTCAAAGCCTGGCAGCACCTGAACACAGAGGGAAGAGGATGGTAATGGGGACTGGTGTGTAATTGACGTTTTTCTTACTGTTTGGATGGCTGTGTGCTATTTAAAGACAATTATCCAAAATCATTCCTCATAGATTTCATCAGCCAGTGATGTACAGTTCCAAGCTACATTTGTTTGTTAAGGACTTATTAGTCAGATTATTTTTTCTGTAGTACTACACAGGATGAGAAGAAGAGGATGAATTCTACCTTCGATAAGCCTGTTTTCCTCAGTCGCCTGATGAATTGTAATCACTTAGTCGATTTTCAGTTCTGGACAAAATCATCTCCCATAAATGTGAAAACACATATCATTTCTGATATATATGACACAAAAGAAAATACATCCTCCTCCTAAAGGTGTTTCACAGTCATTTGCACTAATCTGAAGAGGAGAAACTTCATTAACATGGGTCAACAATAAAGCTAATTGTGCCTTCGTTAAGGTTTCCCGACTGCTTGCTCACAGCCTCAGCCTTGTGAGCTTGGCCTAACCTTTATGAGAGCAGTGCAGTGGCCCATTCCTGGCATCCTGAATGTGCTGGTCCCTGTGGAGGAGTTACTGCGAGGTGTCAAAGCTGGGACAAGGTCCAGGAGGTCGCCAACACCATTCAGAAACTGGATGGCAAACGCTGATAAAGGCTTGGCAGGAAGGAGAATAAGTGACAAGATGAATGAAATGACAGCGGGACAACTCTCCCCATCTCTACAACACAATCACACACCTCTATGTGCTTAATTTTGGCCCACTGTGCAGCCCCAGCGCGGAGCCCATCCAGCTGGGCCAGGATCAGTCCCAGATGCTTCCACAAGGGGTCGCTGCTCTTCATCAGTTTCACCTGCTCTCTGGCCCACTGGTCCTGTTCACTGTGGAGCAGTCCAAGACCAGAAACTATTTCTCTGTGGTATATATTCATTTTGTGAGCTCCACTAGTCACCAATCAGAGATTACTGTGTGATAGAACACAATTAAATCAATCACAGCATGCATAAATGTCATTATTGTATTTAGTATTGACTAACGTTGAGACACGTGAGGCAAAACTGACCTTTTAGTCTGATTTAAATATCGAATATTTAACAGACAACACAAACTAAAGCGATAAAGTACTCTCTTTAGAGCATATTGACCAATGTCAGCTTATTATCTTCTCCATGGAAAACGAATGAAATGGTGTGTGTCCTAGAACTTTTAACAGAGCGTTTCTCTGCAGCAACAGAGAAGACCCTCAGAGAGTGTTCGATTCAGCCAACATCTTTAATGTTAAGCCCTAAACGTGAACAGTGACTGCACCTTAAAAACCTTTTCAGGGGATTCAGCACCTTTGCATCCTTTATCAGCTGTGGGTACATGTTGGAGTAATGACTGAACATCTGTCTGCAATGGAGAAAGAACAACTGCATTCAGTCAGTCACAATACAGTTAAAGGAAGAGTGTGCATTGAACCTTTTCTATGATTACTCCTTATTTCCAAAGTTCAAATATTATCTTGTTTTATTTATTACAGAGATTTGTTTAATTTGCTCACCTCCCCACATGATATTCGATTACTCACCTGGCAGTGAGGTAGCCTTCCAGGTAGCCAGCCAGGAAGAATGTAGTCTCGTCTTCTTGTGTGATACCTCCATGACCAGCGCAAATCTCCAAGACGCCCCATCCAGAGAGGAGCAGAGTGTCATTGAAGTAACCGTAGGCTCCCCCCTCTGTCTCCATCACCTCCTCCTTCAGGATCACACGTTTCTGGGCAGCATCCCAGTACACAGTGGCCTCTTGGAGCTCTACCATTGTAAGAGGATGGACGGGGTTACAGGGTTGAGGTTGGATAACACACATTATGTAAGTTATCTTATAACGACATCCCACCAATAGAATGAACAACAATGGAAATGCATTTTCTTTCATTGTTGTTGCTCGACTGGTTTCTGTCAGCAGAGGCATTAATCTTCTGGCATGTGGTTTCACATTGATTAGTTTGGAATCGTGAAATGTAATTTGCAATTTAAACCAGTATCGGATGTATTGGACGGGAATGTTGACACAACCTAAGGGAAACAAAACACAACACAAAAAGGAATATATACACAAAGCATATAGAATTGCTTAAATATATATATACATTTATTTATTTTTCCAGGTATATTGTCAAATCGTTTTATGTCATTTTTATATTTTTTCTAAAACGAAAAATTGATTTAGCCTATGAAAAATACAATAGACCGAAAAACAGTGCATTTCATAAAAATCTAACAAAGTTGTGGCTGCAACCATTTATGAGAAATATTTGCTTTCCTTACAAAGAAACTTTATTGTTTCTTGTTCAACATTAGGTTTAACAGGATCATTTTGGTTTGAAGTTAAGTTTCTCTCATGTCTGGACACGCCACGGCAACAATACTCACGGTAAGTCTGTACTGATGAAGACAGAATGCTCAGTAGTGTGCACACTCTGATGCACTGCTTCTCCATATTCCCTGACAACGTCCTACGGATCTCACGATGATGTGGGAGATGGTGAGTGCCGTATTCGCCGGTTGCAGTTACTTGTAAATGATCAGAACATATTTCGGTAACATGGTGAATATCAATCTGTATACATGAATTTCTTTCTATGCGAGGAAAAAAACGACAACCACCCCAGATGGGACTCGAACCCACAATCCCTGGCTTAGGAGGCCAGTGCCTTATCCATTAGGCCACTGGGGCGCGTTCGATTTCAATGGTGTGTCAATCAATTTGACAAGTATTATTCATATGGATCTGGCTATATGTTGTATAAAATTGTCTAGAACACCAAATCTGGGTTTCAGAAACAATATTTGTCTATAGTTCTGTCTAAACACACAATGAAAGCATGATAATAAAACTTTGGTCAGTACAGTGAGACGCCGTGTGCTGTACCGCGTTCAAGCAAGCTGCCGTTGGAATTGTTTTGCGCATATCTTAGTGTAATTATGGTAAGAATGGCCTGGCAAGTCCAAGTCCAATATCTTAGTGTAATTATGGTAAGAATGGCCTGGCAAGTCCAAGGACCTGAAAGGTACATATACGCGTTTCTTGTCATTTTCTTTCTGTGTTGGCGGAGAGTCGCAGTGCCAGGTGTTTCCTGCAACCTTTCAAAGGGACAGGAGCAGCAAAGGTGCTGATGTTTTATCGCATAGTTTTATAACATCTACAGATTACAAACATCCAAAAATAATTTGGAAAACATGAGCATTAATAATCTTCCATGAATAATCTTCTGTCGGGGAATTACAGCAATGTGCAAAGACAAAAGCAAGATTTGTTGTCTATTGTGAAAGGAGAACGAGTGCAATGGAGATCAGCCACCTGCGTACTCTGAACAGACCATTTGCACTCTGACCTCTTTAAGCCTAATCGATTTACTGTACAAGAACACAACGTTTATATATATATATATATATATATTAAATTCAGTGTTTATATAGTTAGTCCACCTCTCGCTTGCTGTTGTTTTGTGTCAATAAAGCGCCTCTTTCAATTGACTTACTGAAAAAATACGTGTATGTATTAGGCCATTTGTCTTGCTCATTGATTACCATAATTACCGTAATTGCTTTAAACGTAAATACAACCATGAGGACCAGGGTTGACACTTGGAGGCTCATCTTAACAGCAAAAACCCTTAGAGGCCGATGAGCCGTCCCCATGGAGATGCGTTTATGGACGGTTCCATTACCTCTCCTTACAGGGTCATGTTTATAAACTGAATGCAATTTAGATTATTGGAATGAGCGCCCCACGCAAGAAATAATTCATTATTGATTGCACAAGGCAAAATTACTTCATAGATTTCAGAAACGTGATGATTTTTTAAAGTTCCTTCCAAATTATTGATATAGTAGCCGTGTAATACTTCATAGAGTTACCTATTTAAACATGGAACGTTCACACTTGCGCAGTAGCAAGCATGGTTCTGTTGGGAGAGAAAAGAGACTCAACCACACCGTTAACAGCTTAAATAAATAGTCTTTATGGAGGTAAATATTTTTGCTATATATATTAAGTGACACAGCAACTACTAACCCACCTGTGAGGCAGCCGACAGTTTCACTTTAATGTAAGGTATGAGTAGAATGCACAGCTAGTTAGCTCCCTAGCATTAGCGCTTGCTCGGCCCGGACGATAAACACATGCAGTTGCTGTGGCTACTTGATACTGCTATGTATTAACAATAAAACTGTTATTAATGTAAAATCTCTAATCTAGGATATCAAAAGGTCTCTGAAGATGCCGCTTTTTGGAAACACATTCAGTCCGAAAAAGACTCCTCCTCGCAAGTCTGCATCTTTGTCCAGCCTTCACACGGTGAGTTCATAGATGTGTGTTTGGCAGCTCTAAAAGCTCTAAGACAATGTCCTAATGATGTACCCTAATTGGATATCTTTATCAGTTTAAGACCAAGGGGGGCATGTAGGGGGGAAACTAAATATAATTATTTAAATACGCGTTTCGAGGGCGCTGCAATGTGTGTTGTTCATCAGGGATTGTAGCTTGACATAATGGTGGCTAATAAGGTTACATTGAGCAAACATGCAGACTGGTACAATTTCTTTTACTTTCTGATCTTTTAGCTGGACCGTTCAACAAGGGAAATAGAGCTGGGCCTTGAGTATGGACCTCCTGCAATGAACATTGGAGGACAGAGCTGGAAATTTGAAGAGGGACTGTGGATAACAGGTATTTATTTTGGTAATAATAATTTGATCATATGAGAAACAGACCTGTGCTGAGAACATTTTTTTGCTTTTTGTGTTTACTATATATCTGTCTACATCTCTCCTATCTCTCTTTTCTTCTGTTTTTGAACCAGAATCTGGTGGGAATGCGTCTGGTAGAGAATTTCAGAGGCTCGAGAAAAGAAATGTACAGCTGGAGGAGGAGAACCATCTCCTGAAACTAAAAATTGAAATTCTTCTGGACATGGTGAGATCTGAGCACATTGTCAACATTGTTATATGCATCTGTATATATTGGCTTCAAGACCAAGTCTAATACATTTGAAACATTATTAGTAGCCCAATGTGGAATGTAATTCAGCGTCTTTACAAAGCTATTAAATAACTTGTTTTTAATCTTCCCCGTCTAGTTGACAGAGACTACAGTAGAGTACCACCTGATGGAGAAAGAAGTGGAAGAGATAAAGACTCAAAATTGAAGAAAGAAATGATCTGATGCCTTCCTCATAGGAAGTTTTATTAAATTGTGGTTAGGTCTTTCTGTATTCGGAAATAGTCAAGAGTTGTATGTTTTTTTAAAAAAGTGTTTTTCTTTATTAAGTACAGAGATAAAGATCTAAAAGTTTTTTCTCAAAGATGAATATTCTTCTGTTGCGGGAATATAAAATGTTAACAAACAATTTCTATTTGTTCTATTGCTTTTTTGGAAATACAACAACCTAAATTTGCATCATATTTTTTACACCTTCAATATCTGTATGGCAGGCGCTGGTTTTGTTTATAAAGTTTTGTTGTATTATCTATTGAAAATAAAAGTGGTATTCATCACAGGTAAGCAGCTGAGTTTGCCTCTTATTCACAGAGTTTAGAACAGCATTTTCAGTACTGTTTTGGATTGACGCTTTTTGAGTTGTAACATTTACAAGAAGGTACAGCAACCAAACTGCCCCAAACAAAAACAGACCTGTGCTTTAGAAGATATGAAACTTAAAAACTATATATTGCCTCTACTCACACATATACGAACTAACATATACTAACATGAAAATTTAAAATAAACAACCCTTGTAATTGAAAATTGATTCAACTTGGGTAGTTTCAGTCAAATCTCAATAAGTGGACCTTATTGATGTCAAAATCCTATAAATATTTACATAACAAAATCTATCAGGTTTTCCTGTCAATGAAACTTATTGCCTCGGTTACAGTTTCTGTAGCTAATAGGGGAGTGAACATGTCAGTCAAGTGTTTCGGTTTAATGTTTGTGGCCGCGCAGGCGCATATTGGTGCTCGTGAGTGACGCAGAGCGACGTGTGGGCTACTCTGCTGACAGCGGGAGACGAGAAGTAGCTTCTAGCTAGCCTTTTCTTTGGCACTTTAAACTGCGGGCTGTACAGCTGTCTGAAATTCAGAGACTTTATTGAAAATAAGCTGTGTAAACGTCACTTTTCTGATAATGCCGCGGGGCGGTGAGTCTCTCTGTTTACCTGAATTTGACGTGTTGGATTTTTAGCCGGGTAATCCTAGCTAGCAAATTGTTAGCTACAGTCGTAGGAATTCCTCTTGAACTCTCACATGCTCAGCTTTTAGCATGCTAACCGGATAGCAGAGTGGTGTATGATGGTATTGGTCACCCAGGAAATAAACCAAGTGTACCAGTGTTTGTTAACTTCCGTCTTCTCGTATACACAGCCATCAGCTGTGTGTAATTTCGGCCTTTAAGTTGGTTTGAATAGTTTGATTTATGTTGCCATGTTCGTTTAGCCGCTAGTACCTTACCATGTGCACAGGGAACCGCTAGGCAATTATCTTGTATTTTAGTTCTTGACAGATGTCTGTTGAGATTCTTTCCTTAAATGCTTTGTTAAAATGACGGTGTAGCCATGTATTTGGCGGTTTCTGCGTACGTTATACTGGACGACGTGTTGTTGGGAGAACTTGACGTCGGTAAAGTTAAACGTCAATCGTGACTCATCTCCAACTGCAAAACAACCTGAACCTAGTTTCACACTTTGCAACGAAGACTGTCAACACAAATTTGGACTGGTCAGGGATGAAAGTGAGCTCTTAAGTGGGTGGCCACAATAAAAACTGCACAATGTAATGCAATCATATTAACACCCACACTAATTTAAGAAGTGGCTGTAGTTTAAAATTCAGGCATCTCGACAGTTTTTGTTCGGCTTCTGTATTCAGCACTGTTATGTCATCCTTTTGTGCAAACTTCGTTTTTTTTTTTAAACTTTGTTTTAGTAGATATGCCAGTGACTCTGACAATTGTGTTGCAGGGAAAAAGGGCCACAAGGGCAGAGGAAAGCAGTTCAGCAATCCTGAGGAGATTGACCGACAGATGAAGGAGCAGAGGGAGTTGGTGAGTGAAACACCTTTTGTGACAGTTACAGTATTAGCTTAAATCCGTGCCTCATGTGAAAATCTGTTCATTGTAACAGGAAGAAAATGCTGGCGCAGAAAAACCGAGTGCTTCAGATTCGGACGAAGAGAGCAGCAGTGATGAGGAGTCTGAGGTGAGTAAGGAGCGGTGTATTTTATTCTCTCAGCTTGAAAACTACCAGGGGCCTGAATCGAGTAACAAGTTCAGCGTAATCAGGTTTCACAAACCACGATCACGATAAGTGGTGTCACAACGGTGGTTATCAACTGGTTAAATCAAACCAGGTTTCCTCAGTCTGGTTGGGAGCGTGTTCACTTTTTAAAGGGGCGATGTCTGCACCAGATTAAATTCTACTTTAAAGAAGAACAAATATCATCCTTGCAAATCCATAGTACAAGCTAACGCTGCTGCCAAAGCCATGAAGGAAAGCAGGCAAAACGTTAGTGAGAGTGCGTCAGTTAATAGGCTCACCGATATCGCTGCCGCATCATGAAGGGACGAGTAAATCTGTATAATCACAATTGTGTGTTCCATTAAATCTATGCGTTGCTATCTGCACACTGAGGTCCATACATTGTTTAGGGAGAGTTGACTGGTCAGTAGGTGATGCTTTTATATGTTGTGATCTCTTATCTTGATCTTAACCTGCTCCGGTTTGCTGGAAGGATTTTCATGTTTCATGTTCAGGTTTTCATGTTTTCACACAGTCCAAGAAGAGGAGTGGAGTGGAGGGGCTCATAGAAATTGAGAATCCCAACCGTGTGTCTCAGAAGAATAAGAAGGTGACTGAAGTAGATGTCACTGCTCCTAGAGAGCTGTCCCGCAGAGAGAGGTCAGTGTTATATTATTTTGTTTGGCTTATGAAATTACACAACACTTCAACCCTAGTTTACTTCGTTTGTTCTTACTGTGAGTAGCTTTTAAAGATCTTATTGTGTTTTTTCTCCTGTTTTCTTTGGCAGAGAAGAGATAGAGAAGCAGAAATCAAAGGAACGCTACATGAAGCTCCATCTTGAGGGGAAGACTGAGCAGGCGAGGGCTGACCTGGCCAGACTTGCCATTATCAAGAAGCAGAGGGAGGATGCTGCCAAGAAGAGGGATGAAATCAAGAAAGGTGAGAAGACCTGAAACAACGTTAGAACAACTCGTAATATTAGCTGGTACCTCGTTAGCATAGAAAAACATTACACACATTTGTAATCAGACCGGTTCTGTGGTGTATTTCAATATAACATGCTGACTGGGCTCAGCTAGGTTTGGCTCTGCTCAGCGTGTCTGCCGGATGCAGCTTGAATTTTCATTACCATGACAACAAGTTTACCAGCTGAAAGGTGTGTCTTCAATCTGATGAAGCCCTTAAGTGATGGAGTGATGAGAGATGGAAATTATGACTCACTTTGCAAGCTTGAAAAGTTGTGAATAGATTCAAGCAGTTTCATAACTTTAAATTACTTGTGATCTCACACAGCAACAATTGCATCACCATCAACACATTACAGCATTGCTCTTGACTGTCCTCATCAATTCAGTAGTTCACTCCGCTGTTTGGTTCTATTCAGTGTCAAATCTCTACTTTCTTATAGGATTTCTGACTTCCTGTGTTTATTTGAACGTGCACTAATTTCTCATTTTCAACAGCAAGAGCAGTTGTTGGCCTTTGAACACTTATGTTGTCTCACATGGAGAAATTAAAGCGAATTCCTACTATTAAAACTCAGTCTTACACCATGTTCTTTTTTGTTATCATAAAAAGATGCAGATGAGGCCAAAGCAAAGCGCTAGTCCGCCATCTGAAAGCGTCAACATGCACATCAGTCCCAGAAGGATGGAGAGAGGCGGGTGAAGGAGAACGAGGAGGCAACCAATTCAAGTGGCGTCAGATCAGGGGTGTTCCTGAGCTCCTGTCCCTCATTTAAAACCAGAGGGGAGTGGGTCTTCCATAACAGTGTGGTCAGGACAGGGAAAACAGGTGAAGCAAAGGGAGATGAAGAGAAATGCAACATTTGGGATGCCTCTGATTCAGTTTAAATTCCTCTGAAGTCTCAAGAGGAGACCATCGCAGGTTTTCCAAGTGCTTCAGACTCTTTACTCTTTTCCATCCGCCAGGTTTTTAATTCTAAAGCTGCTGAGGTAATTTCCATTCCTTTTTGGTTCATTCATTTTTACAAGGTTAAATAGTTTACGTATAGACTGGACTGGCATCACACGGAGTGGTGCTTTACTTTTCTTCAATTTGCAAAGCAGTGACAGGTGAAGGAAAGAACACTATTGAGGGGATAAACTTATAAATAAGAAACAAACTACATTTTAGCTTTTTGTTCTGTATGAGAAAGTTCACATTGCACCACATTTAGCCAATTAATGAATGTGGTTATGTTGCATAAAACATTGGTATAATTTTTCCCGACCGGACTTCATCCCAACTTGGTTATTGTCTTGATCTGAGTTCTCAACTTGCAATTTCAAGGGTTGGCAGTAGTACATGTTTGGCTTGTTGGGGTGTCTCATGAATCGATAACCAAATTTACACTTCTCTCTTTTTCTGTCACCTAAAATCTTCTTCAAAATGTGTCTTGTAATCCTTTTGTTTAAAGCAACAGGAATATTACTTGAATTGCCTGTAAGAAGCATTGTCTCAAAGTTCCTCGGTGACTGTGGCCTTGCCCTGTTTCTGATGGGATCCTCTGTGATTCTAAAGGAGGGATTGTGTCTTCTGTTGCCTTTTCAAAGTTTACACAAGACCAGTTCACTGTCTTCTAACTGTAATCAACCTTTTTTTTTCACAGTACATTTTGACATATCAAAGCAGTAAACGGCCGCACCGGCCACAGTCTATGTATGCTATCGTGCATGTTTGCTAATATTTACTGGTGTAACTTCAACTTTGATCGAGTTCTTGGGTGCACCCACGCATTTCCTGCTTTGACAAGTCAAATGTCTGCTGTGAAAAAGGTCTATTAGTCTATAAAAGAAACTATAATGTTGGTTTACAATGCAATCCAGCACATCATGCAGTCTGCATCTTACAGCCCACCTTCTCTCTGATGGCATAAAACAAGGTATATCATGTCATGTGTATGTGTATTGTGTGTTGCCGATTTGGAAACGACTCCACCAGGACAAAATAATTCCCTATAATATTGAAGTAATTCAAAAGAACAAACTGAAATGTAGACAAATCATAAAAAGGAATTTCTCAAGTTTTCCGTCACGTTTGGATTCACTTTTAAAAATAAATTCATTCATAAAAAAATGATTCTTGGTGTTGCATATTGTGTATTGTAAATGTTGATTTGTTTCAGTTAACCACTTAATCAGCAGGAGTTTAGGACTCACAGTGTTGATATTAGCTTGCGTGTCAAACACTGAAAGAGGAGCTACGGCAGCAGGTGCAAGTGTACACTGTCGACCAAAAACTGATTATTAATCAGAACCAATAAATATTGAAGACCGATATAACTGATATGAAGAGGCACCGCAGTCTCTACTCTTAACTTCATATTATACAAATATGGTGTGTATAGTAGTAAACACTCCCAAACAAGAGTAAATACAATGTGGATGCTTTCAACAGAAGCTCTGTGACTTGCAAACAGCAATGTTGAAATCAAAAGGAAAGATAGTATTACAAACGATATGATAACTTCAGCTGCATTGATAGTTTCCTCTTTTGTCCATTTCACATCCTTTTAACTCCCTAACCACCACTTGCCAGGGAGGATATTTTGAAAGAGTCCTATAAGCAGCACAGATAATACAGCCGAAGTGCAACATTTCAATCAGTTTTCTAAATACTTTCCGGATGTAGAGTTACCTGCTTTTACAACTGTCTGGGAAACAGACTAAAAAAATCTCTGAACACTCCGCCACCTAATCTCCATTCTCATTTATGAATATAAAGTGGTTGTTGTGAAGTTTAGCTGTGCGCCATTCAAACCTGAAAAAAACAGCTCTCTTCCTCACACGGCATCTGTGCAACTTCCTCATTCACCGCCTTGTGTTAGACGGGACTTCAGAGCACACTTCTGAAACCAGAAGGAAAATTAACAGCCGAAGCACGCAGAATTTCAAACAGAACGCAGTGAGCAGAGGCAGAGACGAACTCCTGTTTCTGATGAAGTAGCACAGCTGGACCCTGCGTGGAGAAGACTCTCAGGAGCTGAGCGAGACGGAGGAGGTCAGTTAGAAAAGCTCCACAGCCAGTATGCTTCGTCAGTCTCTGAGCATCCTGAAGCAGCTTGGCTCCGGGGCAAGGTGTGTACATTCATGATACCTCTCTTCTGCTTTTTTGTCAAACATGTTGATTTGAAACTGTCACATACACGTGAAAGCTCTTACTCTTAAATAAATGTTACATTTATTTTATTTCGAGCCTTGTTTGGACCTGGAACTGACTTAAGAATATAAAGCTGAATTCGTAAGAAATGAAACCTTTGCTCAGATCAGTACACCCAACGCTTTGCTGTCACACTGCACTACTTAGTCTGGTATGACCAGTAGTTCATGCTGGATGAAGATTGCCATATAGCAGACGACAGAGACTTTTCTCTTCATGTGCAGCTGTTACACTTTGTTTTATTTTCTACCCTGATACCACAAAGGGTCACTTGTGGCTACAGTGACCTAAAAAGGCCAATATAGCCCCTTGGTGGCTCGACCCCTGTGAGGTAGCTGATGGGCCAAACAGAAGCTCTGCTCTATACTGCTGAAGGAAGTGGAGACACTGAGCCCTGATATGATATAAAGTCTGTGGAACAAACAGACTTTAGGATGTGTTGGCAGCACATTCTGTGGGCAGTGACAGTCTACCCGGGCGCTGCTGCTCTTAATGCTGCTGTGACCTTTGACGTAATGCAAAGAACGTATACTTTCTTCTTTTTTCTCAATATCAAAAAACCTTAAAGAAGAGGAACTCTTTGCTTTTGATGCTCACAACAAGACAATTGCATCTCTATATTTGCATTTGTGTGTGTGACTACTACGTCAGCTACAACTTCCCTGCATGCAGCAGGGCGTAATGAGCGTGTGTTTGCAGGCCGCTGACTTTTGCTGCGTGTGACACATTCTGGGTTAATAATAGACCCATGCAGCGTGCATCTGCAGAAGAGCAGTGCTGGCTCTGAACTAACAACTTAGCACATCATCCAGTTCTCTCGTTATACACACACGGCGTGGGGGACATGGGAGATTTACCAAACATACAGACATGCTGTATGGACAGAGGAGGGTTTCGCTGTTATTTTTAACACTGCAAAGCTTTTGGCGTTTGCAGACGTCAGATATCAGATTCACTGAAAGGAACAAGAAACTACACCTTGGAGATGCTGACACTCATGTGCCCTCTTTGGGAACTGGGTTGAACCGGCTTCCTGTTGTCACACATGTTTGACGATATGTGTTGTTTTTTCTCCTGTCTGATCTCATCAATCCTTCCTTTTTTAAACAGTCGCCTGTAGCAGCGGTGTTCCGGCCCCTCCCCGCTCTCTCATGAGCCAAACCACAGTAGCAGTCACGCTCCAGGTGGAGGGTGTTGGCTTTATATTGTGGCTTGTCAGCCTGGTGTGATAATACCAGCTAATAGTTATATTGAATAAGAACCTGTAAATATACAGTTTCCTCTGAATAATAACCTGTTCCAACAAATCAGTGCAATCAATAAAGGTTTGACTTAAACACCTTGAATAACATGATCATTTAATACTGTGCTGTATGTTCATTACACATCTGCAGGACACAAGATGCCACTGAACTTCTACATGCCGACCTGGTTATGGTGAGACGAGAAAGAGTACAGTGATTGTTGAATGATCGCAGAGTGACACACGCCAAAAACTTAACCGCGTTTGCGTGTTTAAGGTGGAGCAGCGGGTGGAACCGACCAAGAAGGCTGCACAGATGCTGCACAAGAAGCTGCAGGGCTGCATGCAGAGTCAGGCAGGACTGGACGCTGAAAAACGAATGGTGCTGAGAACTTCTGCATCCACAAGAACTTTGCTGGGAGGCTGTGCTTTCGTCTATAAAAAAAAGTTTTGCATCTCTCCACAGAAAAAGCTCCCTCTGATGCAGCTGTCTGTCAGCATGGCGGAGAGCCTCAAAGACCTCGATGCAGCGTCCTCGATAAGGTGACAGCGTTGACACTCTTGACCCCAATCAATCAGCCCTGTGATAACCTCATGGCATGTTTTCAGTTGAGTGAGAAATTACTTTAAGAGGTGTGTGTCTGTGTGTGTGTGTGTGTTTACAGAGGTTGGTATCCATGAACATGCCTCTCAACAGCGATGGAACAGTCACCTTCAATGCCACCCTGTTCGCTCTGGTTAGAACCGCACTGAAGATAAAAACAGAAGGTAGCGTGACTCTG
>CAAKHC010018756.1:74256-101942 GCA_901007825.1 Macroramphosus scolopax
CGCCTTTATTCTCGCTTCATTATGTTTTCGTGTGTGTGTGTGTGTGTGTGTGTGTGTGTGTGTGTGTGTGCGTGTGGCATCTACTGGCAGATGCAGCAGTCAGACTGTGGGTATAGAGGGACGGATAAAGTTTGGCTCAGTCTGCATCTCAAGCCACACTGGAACAGAAGAGCCACGCATACAGAGTCCTTTCTCTGTCTCGTCTGCCGTTTTCTTTTCTTTTTTTTAAATGAACTCTCTCTCTTTCTTTCTCGACTTCACCGATTTAACTCGACATAAATCTGCGGCTGTCGTAGCTCTTTCAGCCTCCCTTGGGCCCTTTGGGTTTCTAATTAAATCTCCTTGAAAGGTCCTTTAAAGCTTAAAAAACAAAAAGAGTCTCCGACCATGCTGCACGAGCTCTGAGTTCAATGTGCCTCCATGCAATCATTGTTTGCAAGTTCTGCAATGAATTGTATGCAAATCTAACTAAAGGATGTTTAGATCTGAGGTGGGTAGTAGACATACCTACAGACATTTGTATAAACTGGATTCACAGTCAATGTATGACTGAAGAGAGTTCAGGGGACACAGGAGACACACAGGTTGGGAACCACCGTGTTACTCAAAGTATCTATTAATGGTGCTAATTTTAAATTCTATTGATCGTTTTATCCTGTGTACTTTCAGTCAAAAGCATCTTAAGAATACATACAATGAAAACTGAGCTCCATTCATGTCGTTTACTCAGTACAAGAATATAAATGTCTTTAAATACCAAAATGTCTGTTTTTGGCTTCATTCTGACGGTCATCCCGTGGCTGTTTCCATTTCCCCCCGGCGGACATCAATCTGATGGAAAGAGTGAGCTATTCACAAGTCTTTCACATCGGAGTTAAAGACACTGAAATAGTCCCAACAGAAGATATCTGGAAGTACTTACAAAGGTGTATAATTAGATCAGTGGCTTCAGGGTGCAGTGGAAAATATTAGCAGAACAATAATGACCGAGAGAGGAGAAACGGCTGGACCGGCACTCGAAAAATACACCAGACCGCACGTCTGATACACGTTTTTAAGGTTATTAAAGAATGTAAAAAGGCATTTATAGTCCCATCAGTGTGATCCGATGCATGCCTCCTCCAGAAAATGATTCATTCAGGTTTCAGGAATGTGTGTTTACAGCTTAGTCTGCAGCTTCCCTGGGTTGTCACCCCCTGACCCAACCAGATCACCAGAACACCTCTGAAAACCATCAGACGTCTGTTTATCTAAACTGAGCAGAGGACCAGCCCCCTCCTCCTCCTCCTCCATCAGTCCATCCATCCTCTCCTCCATCAGAAGCTGAGCTCTGTCTCCGCTACCAGGAGACTTCCTTTTCATCGGTGCAGACCCAAACAGGCTGGACAGGCATTTCCTGTGGGCGGGACCTGAGAGCAGAGACATTCTTGGGCCAGTCACCTCCACTTCCTGTCTTTGTCAACACCCCAGTGAAAGACACACTGTCTGGACCTGCTTTTACATTTTATTCTCTTATCTACATGACATGCCGCTGTGAATTCATCTTAAATTCGGAGAGCAGAAATGACGTTTATACAAACAAAAATAACAAGGGCATGGTCGGCATCTCAGATAATGGAGGGAGCAAACCAGTCACAGGAAAGTGATTAAGATTCAGGTTCCTGACAAACAGTGAATGTCAATGCGAGGAGCAAAACTGCGGAGAGGTGTATTTTAGAACAGATAAAGGTAGCTGATATGGTCCAAGCTTTCAAGGCAGAGGTCTGAACTCTCGTGATCTCCCCTCTTTCATCGTACTACCATACTTGTCTTCTTATGCCTCTTACCATCTGTACGCACTGTCACATCAATCTTGAACATTAAATAAATCAATATAACTGTGGGAGCACTTTCCCACAAGTTTGACATTGAGGCACTGAGCTCCAGGAGACATGATTGAGCTCGCATCGGTTGTGTTTGCACAAGTATTACAAGCCACAGTGCAGCCACACGAGCGGCTCATATCCCTGAACCCATTTTTTCCTCCATGTATGTTCCATCTAATGTCTTTTTTTTTTTTTTTTGTAGCTGCATTCACACGTAAAGTTGCATGTTTTCAGGGATTTTTTTCCTATGAGTGTGTTTGAATAATGCATATTTATGCAAACTGCGGGTTGTTTTAGTAGGTGTGACAATCACGCAGTCTTTCCCAGGGGTCAACAGCTGCACCAACGTGTTAATATTCGACAGCTGTACCATTACAGACAGGGAATGTGGTGCATGCATGTATTGTAGCAGGGTTGTTTAAATTTCTAGTTAGACTTATAGTACATGTTGCGTTAGTGAAAGGACTGTAAGCGTCCACTTTTTCTTGTTGAGAGTTTTATCAACTTTTCAACTAATTAACATTACAGATGATAAATAACTATCATTTCATGTTATATGAATAACCTCTACTTTCTACTGCTGGTATAACAGTCTGTTTAACATCGTACATTGCATTCATTGTTTAAACTTTGTACTTTGTTAATAAGATGCCTTTTCTGTTAAATTCCTTGTCTTCAGCAAATTTCTAAATTATTTTACCATTAACTTCATACAAATCGCAGAATTTTGATTCTGCTTGATGCAATTAAGACTTTCATCCTTCGAAACTGTGAAGAATCTGGTTTGGGCTTTGTGATTCACATATACTTGTGTGCTCTTACTGCCACCTAATGGTTCACTGAGAACAAGACAACTACACACAAGTAAAATAAAGACATTTATTTAACTTAATAATTCACAGAAAATGACAATTTCTTGTTGGGACTGTTCATATGACGATCGGAAAGGAAATCAATTCTGACTGTGTGTGAACAAGCGGCTCCACACGTCCTCTTTGGTACTATATAAACAGATCAGGTGATTCTGCAGGGTTCATATCAGCAGTGGTCAATCCTCAGCAGGTGTTCTCTCTATTTCTTCTCACAGAGGGAATAGAGCAGTTCAATCTGCTCAGCATACTCGAATCCTGGCCTGCGAGTAAAAGACATTATCAGGTGTGTTAGAACTGCAGTAGTCAGTGGCTCATAAAAGCATCAAAAACAGTTTTTATTTCTATATATAATAACTTCACCAATAAGCTTAGTCGCTCTCCCATGCAGAGAATTAGATGTGAAGCTTGACTGCACTTTCAAATCTGGTGCAGTAAATGTGAAGCTACCACTGGCAGCTGTTAGCTTAACTTAGCATGGAGACTGGAATCACACAGCCTGGTCAGTGGTTATGTGGTGAACCATTTCTGGATTGGGAGCAGCGACTTGGGAGTCTACAGTGGTTGCCTGGCAACAACCAAGAAATAGCATAATGGTTATGCACTGGGTGAAAAACTATAAATGCGGTAATTAGTGATCTTTACATGTGCTTGTGACAGATTTTGTTACCGTTGGACAGTCAGGCTAGCCCCCTCTGTAGTGCAGGGAGAGAGGAGTCACCCCAATCTGGTCCTGGATGTCCTTGGTTCTCGAAGGGTACAAAACACGCAAACTGACTGCAGCGCAGTGATGGCCCTCTGTCACACCCTCCGCTTCGAGTCTGTGTGCTAAGCTGAGGCAAGCAGCTGCTTCCAGCTATGACAGTGGTATGACTCATCTCATCTAACTCTCACTAAATAGTGAATACATTTATTTCTCAAAATTCCACACTTTGCCTTTAAGGAACAACAAAATCACTGGAAAGACGTCCTTTTATCAATACTGGGCTGGTTAAAGGCCCGAATATGTGTGAAATTGGTGCGACATGACCGGAGAAAACAGAAAAACTGAGAAAAATGTCTGTAGTGTTCACTTCTGCTTAAATGGAGGAAAACATACAACGATCACGATGCACTGGGTTCGTTGCCTTCCAAGACCACTCCCAGGGCACTAACATTGTCGCCTTGGCAACAAAACACAGCCACTATTTCTCTTACTCTGTGCTCAGATACCAGTTTTGTCCTGTTTGCAATGGTGTAACATTACGTGAAGGCCGCTCTCATTCTGGAACGTTCAGGAGCCAACCCTGCTGTCTGTTGAGGAGTGCAGATGATGCAGAAGTACAATCTGCAGTTCAAACGAGCTGACACAAGTCCACTGGATGACGCAACTTTCGCGGGCAAAAGAGCGGAGAGCTGTGGGTGCAGGCAACATGGAGGGAGGTTGAACGTTGTAAATTTGCACAATGCTCCCCACATTGTAATGATACTAAACTGGATGAAAATCTGCAAAGCTTAAACACCCAGACGACCAGACTTCTGTCTGCAGAACTGTTCTCTGCCTTTATCTCACCGTCCAGGAGTCTCCAGTATCAGAGGGATGTTGTCCAGTCTGGGCTCATTGACGATGTCCTGAAATGCAGCGACTCCAATGTGACCTTTACCGATGTCTTCATGACGATCCAGGTTGCAGCCCAGTTTACCTGCAGAAGGCAACGACGAAGAATTTCAAGTAATAACCAAAACACAAGTTTCGACAAGTTCTTAAGGGGAGTAAACAAACTGGCTAATCTGATTTTTTTTTTATATTTAAATTCCACGCAGCACCTTTGGAGTCGTTCAAATGCATTGCTTTCAGGTAGCTGAGCCCCACCACCTGGTCGAACTCTTCGAGCATGGTCTTCACCCCTCCGTCTGCAGCCAGGTCGTATCCTACCAATACAGTTAACATACAACCCTTCAGCAAACACATAAAAACATCCTACAGCCCTTATGGGAGCCTCAATATTTTAATGCTTTGTATGTTTGTCCTACAAAAGAACCAAAAGATCCACATTAGGCATCACTGACCTGCTGCGAAGGCGTGGCAGGTATCCAGACACACTCCCACTCTGCTTTGGTCCCTCACTTTGTCTATGATGCTCTTCAGCTCCGTGAACTTCCCACCGAGCGTGTTGCCCTGCCCGCTCATGTTCTCCAACACTGTAATCATGGCGGGCAGAGGAGAAGAAAGCACCGTCCGTTTGTCACTCAACTAATTAATATTGTCCTCAAACTGCTTCAACACCTGATTCAAAGACGAGGTGGGTTTGGCAGCTGTTGCTCATTCCTGCAGCACAGCCCCGGGGGCGGTTTTTGCTTTTGCAGGCATTGCACAGCAGCGGCATTTGGAGTATGTGAGTCAAAGGGACTGTGGTCAATGACATGAACCACAAGTAACGCAACAGAGAGTAAACTCTGCAGTCAGTTCTGCAAACTAAAAGTCATGTATTAATGAAAAGGTCAGTCAGAGGTTAAATGGCCCTCTGAGAGATGTTGGTGGGTCAGCAGAAATTATTTCTGGTAGTAAAACAAAGATCATAGGTGGCTAAAAACGTTATAAACCAATCATTTAATTCTAGCGTGTCCACTGGGTTTGGCCGGGACTGCCATGTTCATTTGCTATAATGACAGCCTAAATATGATTCGCTCGGCTGAATTCATAATTATGTGACATTTCCAAAAATATACAAACTGCATCTGTGAAACTGAACAGTGGTCACAGTTTCCTCTACATCAGCTCGTAACAGACATACACTCAAAACAGATGTTTAGAACAACAAATGTGCTATAAATTCTGTCAATAGATTCCAGATGTTTGAGCTTCATATCAAGTTTGCAACTCTACTGAATGGTCCAGAGTTTTCTTGTTACTGCGTCCACCTCCAGTACCTGTGACCACAGCAGGTGTTTGCTGGTGAGCGTGGTTAATGGCTCCGGCGATCTTGTCCACACACTGCTCAGTGGTGATGGAGCCCAGGGAGGAGCCAGGGTGGAAGTTGTAGAGGTTGAGGCCCAGGAGGCTGCAGCGTCTGAGCTCATCCACCAGCAGCGCCTGGCTCTTCTCAAACACATCTGAATGGTACAAACCAGAGGAGGATGTCAGGGATGAAGAGACAAATGCGAGGCAAGGGTGGGTAACTAAAGCTGAGAAGGAAGAGTTTCTGCAAGAAACGTGCATCCCAGTGTGTTACTAACCATCTTTAGGAGATCCACAGTTCATCAGGTAGGACCCGTGAGGCAGGATGTGAGCTGGGTCAAACCCATGGAGGGAACATCCCTCCTGAAACTTGGCTGCAGCCTCCGGGTTCAGACTGGGCCTCTTCCACGACCGCTGGGAGCCCAGAAACAGGGCAAAGCAGCTGCCGCCCATGTCTGTGCATGACTCCACTGCCTTCCATATCCCACCTGGGGACATGTAAAAGAGGAGCTGTTATTACATGTGTTTAAATCCCCAAATGACAATCACAGAACTATGAGGTGATACCTTGGATGCCAACATGAGCACCAATGTATTTCTTATTTCCACGGTCCTTCCTCTTCCTCTCTTCGTTCTCCTCTCCCTCCTTCTCTCCTCCCAAAGCATTCTCGCTCATCCTTTTCCTGGCACCTCTCTTTTTCGGAGCCATGCTATCAAGAAACGTATATAGAAATTCGCAAATCTCTGCGAGTTACGTGCCGACTGCTTCCTGTCTCAAAGGTCTTCTTCAAAAATATGCTTTAGCTGGGGTCTATTAATCTACAAGGCACGCACAGCGGGGCTGAGATAGACTGTCAAAAGTTTATGAAGGTCAACAAGCGTGTTTTATGCATCCCTCCCGGCAGGAGCCAGCCAGTCAGAAGGGTTTCACGCAGCTGCCACAGGCTGCCCATTGGAGACGCTTCATGCCGAACAGCAAAATGGCCGCCCGTCAACTGACTGACTCCACAGCGCTTTGAAATTTAACATTTTCTGCACATTAGGGTATACACTATAACAACAAGAGTACTTATTTACAAACCTGTAGCTTGTTACGCGTGTATTTCCGTCATCTTTCACTTACTTGACTAACGTTATCCGCTCAGGCGTCGCTGTTCTTGTAACCTCGTCGAATGCCTCAAAAAGCTGAAAAAAAACGCACTGAAGCACTTTAGCTAAGCTAGCTAGCACGCTAGCTTTTCTGCATATGTGATTCCTGAGGTAAGTAGCAGGGGTGTGCATACATGTTTTAACCGTTTTACGGTTGTGGGTTTTGTTTTTTGCATGCGAAATCACCAATATCTGCAAAATCTCTGTGAAAGAAATGGCCTTTTAGAATGACCCTGCGTTTGCTGGTCAGGCTAACGCCATTTACCCAGTGCAACTGCTGTCAGTAGATAGCTTACCTAGCTACATTTGATAGCAATAGCACGTACACAGGTTGTCGTAGTACCGAGGTGTGTGCCTCAAAGCTCTCTGTATTAAGGAATTGTTTTTTGGACAAGGACCGGATAACGTTATATACAAAACTGACGTTGGTTAGCAGCTGTTTATTCATGTTAATGTGCGCACTGTGCTGCCCGCGCGTAACGTTATTTTCCAAAAGAAGTCCTTCATGTGAGACATCGGCGAAATATTTTACAAGCAACGTAAGCTGCTGTTTAACTTGTCGCCTGTCCAAGCCTGTACGGACAGGTTTGTGTAATGTTGTCTATTTCATTTTGTAGAACGTTAACGTGAGGCGAAAAGCTTGTTAATCGCCTATGTATGTGAGTTCTCCCGTGTTAGCTTACACTGGATCAGATTTTGTAACTGCTGTTATGTTAGCTAGCTGACTGGTGAATGCAGATCTGACATTTCTTAATAACGGTAACAATATGTTGTCTGTTGGTCTAGCCCTAAAGTTAGAAATGGTTCAGGAGAAGATTCGCTTTTCCTTAAATCTAGGATGTTGTCTGCTGGAATTGTTATGGCATTGAGCAAAAACGAAACCTAATTAACACACACCGTCAGGGCAGAGACCTATTCAGAAACTAACATACGCTAATAAACAGTCTTGTCAACGCTATTGCTTTGGCATTTCATATACCAGGATAATATCTGTTTAGATATTGTTTGAGATTTCCTGACTGTCCAATTCTAATATACTAGGTTAGTATTAATTGTTGCTCTTGAGTTTCGCACTTTGTGTCAGCTGAGCATGATCCTGAAGATTTCGCTCCCACTCCATCTTGGAAGCAATTAAAGCCCAAGATTGAGTCCTGGAAATCTTGTTTTATTTCTTGTGGAGTTATATATAGCCTTATATGGATTGAGTTGGTCTTAACATACAAAGTGTGATCAGCTTACAGTATTTGGAATGCTTATAATGTGGATAATTACTGTGTTTGCTGCCCACATGTCCGGCAGTAATCTTAGCTCTAGCACCTGATAACTGATTCATCCTATTAAGCCAGTAATATATTGTCGCTTACACACATGGATATAGGCTCACATGACCAATGTCTCCATTGTGATGTTGACGTTTACATATTGCCAAAATCAACATAACCTATGTGTTTAGAGTATCAAATTCATAGTTAAGAAACACCTTCTATGCAATGACTAACTTGCTAAAATGATGAATGACCATATTTTGAAATAAACTGCTTTTCCCTGTAGAAGAAAACGTATCAGGACAGGAGCAGTAGTTCATGGAAGACAAGAAAAGGAAAAAAGACGATAAAAGGAAAAGGGAAACCTCTCAGAAGGTGAGCATGTTCATTGTCAGTAAGTTTGTTTATCAGTAATTTTGGCCATCAACGTACTAATCAATTACTTGAATTTGGCTTGTCTACACAACATTGGAAGAGGAATTGTGTTTTGATCTCTAAAATACATTCAGATTTGCGAATCAACTTGCATATAAGCTAACTAGACAAAAACGACACTGCCACCTCTTCATTGACCTGTGGGTAGTTGTAAGATGCACTGATTTGAGAATGAGGTTGAGCTAAGAGGAAGAACCAAATGGTCACAGTGTAATACATTTGTGTTAGCACAGTACTGCGAATGTCATAGAAGTTTCACCAACCACAGAATGTTGAATGGGGTATGGTAATGATCCATTATTCCACATAACTTGGTTAGAAGTGTAGCCATTCCAGTAGCTGTTCAAAACCTTCGCGGGGATTTCCAGTGCACTGTCACTTGCTCTTCCTGTTAACGACAATGCGACCGCCAAAGCCTGTTTGTTCTCCTCCATGTCGGTAACCAGCCTCCAAATTTCAACCTCAGCTTTCGTAAGACGTTCTCTTGTAAAACGGCAGCGGAACTTTGTAGTTGCCACCAGCCATCCCCTGCTACCAATGTTGGCTCAATAACAGCAACGACAACTGTCCGTTTACAACCTTTACCAAAGCCCAAAAACAAAACAGCTACAGCAGCAGCATACACACTTGACCCCTACTTCAAACCTCCCGCTTCACACATGCGAAGTGAGCTATATACCACTTAACACATGGTACCCGTTTACTCTATTCGTCTTGACTCTACATGCTTTTGATACCAGGATATGGTTTTCTGTGGTAAATAGTAGCCACTTAGTGTAGCTAGTTGTTGTAGCGACACTGTGAAACTGCTGTGACGTCATCCTTAGCGTGACATAGTTCAAGAGACGTCTTAATGGAGTAATAGTTAATGGAGACTGGATCCTTTTCATTGTCAGCAACCAAACTGCAAGCAGAGGAATATCTACAATGCAACAACTGAGTCTTTGTAGGTTGTCCTTTTAATCGAGTTGTCAAGTGAATAAAATAATTGTTGCCACTTAAATAGCTTGGCTATTATGATGCAGTGATTATTTTAATGACAAAGTGGTCTGCAGTGGTCTAAAATCTTTGCACAGCTCAGGTTTGACATTTGAATGAATGAAATGTATTTTTGTTATAGTGTCCTCACTTTGATGCTTTTTAAAAGAATATTTCAGCAACTGTGTTTATTCTGTTCATTTTAGGTCACAGAACAAAAGAACAAAGGTAAGCAGCACAATCATGTTAATGTTTATTCATAGATATCAGGTGTGGGTTTTGATCATAAAATTTTCTGACCATACCTGTTGGTATGTTGAGGGACCATTGCATGATCAGAGGAATGTTCTTAGATGATAAGATTTATATATTATATTTTCTCCATCTTCTAATTCTCTAAATTATTTTTTTTTTATTTTGCAATTTTTATGTTGTTTATTTGCAAAACCATCTAATGGCAGTATTAATTAACCTACAATCGCCTGCATCAGGAAATTTGTTGCATCTATTTCATACTTCAACCAGTCAGCAGATATATTAACTGTTCCATGAAGTTGTAAGACCTCATAAAATGTGTAATTTTACCACCTTCCTTTCTCTTACTTCCCCCTTGTGCAGTGCTAGACTTGACTAAGCCGGCATCCGCCCAGCCTCCTGCCACTCAGAGCAGCTCAGCCTCCCCCAGCCCTGGACCCAACCCTTCTGCTTCCCCATCCCCAGCCACCTCAGGCCCTGGCAGTGCTGCCACCCAGTTACAGGGTGGCAACAATGCCAAGCGCCTTGCAGTGGCCAACGGACAGCCCACCTCCACCACCAGTTCTTCCTCCATCGCTGGCAGCCCCAGTGCTACTGGAAACGGGAGTACAAGTAGCGGAGGCGGACCCCAGGCGCCTCAGCAGCAACCCCGCTACATGCCGAGAGAAGTGCCGCCGCGATTCCGCTGCCAGCAGGACCATAAAGTGCTACTGAAAAGGGGTCAGCCGCCACTGTCCTCCATGCTGCTGGGAGGGGGAGGAGGGGGGGAAGGCCCCAATGCAAACATGGCTGCTGTCTCAGGTAACTGGTAGCAATGTTGCAGCTCACATATACACGACATTTCACGGAAAGGTAATCTAGATCATTTCTCACGGTATTCCTTTTGACTTCTAATTCTCTTTATCTTTTCAGATTCTGGTGCAGCTGCCACCTCATTGGCCCTCACCTCATCATCAGTTGCTGCTTCTACTACTACTTCTAATTATGCAAATTCCATGTGGGGGGCGAGCTCAGGCAGCCAGACCTCCTCTCAGGGCAGGGAGAAGGTGATTGTCGATGGGAACGACCTGGAGGAGTGGCCTAGCATTGTTGGTAGTGATGGAGGAGGAACTTCTATCGCTGTGGCTGGAGGGGGCAGCAGCAACAACGTAATGCCTGTGAACAGCATCAGTGCCTCTGGCAACCAATCCTCACCCACTTCCTTGTTCTCTTTGCCCAATGAATGTATGCAGTCGTCCAATAGTGTGGCGTGGGGGACGGCTGCCTCCCAGGGTCATCTTGGAGGAGGGAATGCAGTAGCTGCAGCTGGGCCTCTGCTACAGCAGCCCTCCTCACTTTCCAAAGTCTCCACTGTGCCAGGGAGCCATGATGCCAGTGGCCCCATTGACGGCAGCAGTGGGATTCCAGGTGCCAACTTCAATCCAAATGCCAACCCTTCGGCCTGGCCTGCCCTGGTGCCGCAGGATGGGCCTGCTGCTGCAGGGGAAGGAGGTCCGTCTTCCTTCCATCATCAGGGCCCTGGAGGGTCTTTGTCTGCCAACAACTCCCCTTCCTTGGGGTTGGGAGCCAGGGCAGTCGGGGTGCTGGGGGGTCACCCACCTTTATCTGTGAATCAATCAAGCACCCATCAGCACCAACTTCACCAAATGCAATCCAGAGACAGAGAGATGGGAGGGGGAAAGTGGGACAGCGAATCAGCGGGACCAAAAATCACAGGGGGGGAAGGGGTTGGGGGTGGAAAGGACCGTGGTGTAGGTGGAGGCGGGGTGATTGTGGGAGACCACAATCTTGCCTCCTCATGGAGAGGCCAGCCTTCTTACCCTGCAGCTAACTCCAAAATGGGTGCCTCAAGGACTGACGGGTGGGAGGGCAGAGAGGGTGGCATGGGGAGTTTCGGAGCTGCTGAAGGGGACAATGGGACCTCGGGTTGGGGTTATCCAGGTTCAACTAGTGGTGTTAATGCTTGGGGTAGTGCTGGAACCGGGGGAAACAGTAGTCAAACCTCCGGGGTATCTCAGGGAGGGTGGGGGTCATCAGGAGTTGGAGGAGAGAGAGGGGTGCCTAGTGGTGACTGGGGTGGGAGTTCAGCTGGTACTGGTGGAGCGAACCTAGGAGGAGAGGGAATGGGTGGAGCCTCCAGCAGCAACAGCAGCAGTAGTGGGGGCAGCACAGCTGGCAACGCCCCTGCCACCTCATCCTCCTCAACAGCCACGGGTACGACAAGAGCTTGGGACAATCAGAAGGGAGAGGGTGAAACAGGGGAATGGAATGAGGGAGTAGGAGGACAGGGAGCACTGGAAGGATCTTCATCCAGCGGCGGAAATTCCAGAAGTGGAAGAGAGCCTAACAGCGTTCATGGTGGTCCTCGACACCCAGCACCAAGTCCAGAAGCTGCCTTACAGGACCTGCTCAGCCGCTCTGATCTGGACCCTCGGGTCCTATCCAACACAGGGTGGGGTCAAACGCAGATCCGACAAAACACGTCGTGGGACAGTGCTGATCAAGTAGGTCAGAATAAAAGCGGAGAGACATCAGCTACATCTAAACGCCCAACTTCTCTGGGTGGTTCCTCTCAGTATTCTGGTGGGTCCAGGACCGTAAATACAGATTCTATGGGTGCAGGAGTTAATCCTTCTGTTGTTTCATCCACTGGGTCTTCTGGAGAGGGCTGGGAGAGCAGCAGCAGCAGTAGCAGTGGTGGGGCTTCTATATCTGGCAGAGCCCCACCACCTTCAGGCCCCAACATGAGAAATATGGGTGTCTCACAATCTGGGTCAGTGATCACAACAGGAACTGGTATGGGGTCAGGGGTGATACCAGGACATAGCCAGCAGGGGAAGGCTCCAGGCTGGGGTGGCGGAGGGATTGGGGCTGGGGATGGTCAGGAGGCCAAAGGTTGGGGGAATGAGGAATGGAGAAACAGTAGAGGAGGAAATGGAGGAGGATGGGGTGATCCTGGGAAGCAGGGTGACTCAGTCAGTGGAGGCTGGGGTGAAAATAAGGAAATGAAAGGAGCGGGAGGGTGGACAGAGATGACAGGGGATGGGGGAGGAAGTGGGTGGGGATCAGGACCGAAAGTTGGGACGAATAGGGACTGGGGTAGACAAGAGTCCAAATCAAATAGCGGCGGTGGGGGGTGGGAAGATGAACGGAAGAATGGAGGAGGAAACTCAGGTGGGGATTCGGGTGTGGGTGGCTGGGGAAGCTGGGATGAGGGTGCTCCTCGGAGAACCTGGGGTGCAGGGGGCACAGGGGGAGGAGGGAGTGGAGGTGGAGGGATGGGTGTTGTTGGGGGCATGGGGTCCAAACCTCATCAAAGTTGGAGTGGAGGAAACAAAATGCACCAGATGCCAAACAGCCAGTCGGGCTCCATCACAGGCCTGCAGGCACAACTGCAACAGCAACAATCACAGCCCCGCAATCAGCCTCCACAGCTGCAGCAAGCATTGGACCAAGGGGCTATGCAAGGGGGCAGGGGCACGGGAAAGCCCATCTCCCAGGCCCAGAACCAAAGCTCAGGCTGGACCTCCGGGCCCATCCCTGGTGGCTCATTAGGAGGTGGAGGTGGATCTGACCAAAGTGGTTGGGAAGAACCCTCACCACAGTCTGGAAGCAGGAAAAATGAGATAGATGATGGAACATCAGCATGGGGAGACCCAACCAATTACAACTATAAGCCGGTTAACCTGTGGGATAAGAACAGCTCCCCTGCTGGTCAGCAGCCGCATGGTCAGGGTCAGCAGGCTCAGCAACAACAGCAGCAGGCACAGACAATACAGCAGCAGCCGAGCAGGCAGACTCCTGGAATCAGAGGTAACAGGGACTTCAACACTGGCCATGGACAAGGGAAAGCTGCAGCCATGGGTAAGACACCTGACTATTGAAGGCACTTGAAAAATGATGAACCCACCCTTAAACTCATTCACACAAGCAGTGTTACAGAAACAGCTGCATGCTTGACTGTGTAAGTGCAGTTTTTCAATTTAAAGGTTTGCGGTTTGTTTCTGAAATCAGCTGAAGACAAGTAAGCTGACTGTTTGACAATCATATTGAAACTACGGACTTGAAATGCAATGCTACAACTGCTGCAAGTAGGATAATGGTTGGTCCAGCTGTTTTCTAGTTTAGTTTGGAGGTTTAGTGTAAACAGCGAAGGAGTCATGAGAGGTGAACTACTTTCAAGTCCGCCACGTGCTTGAGATATCTTCTGTTTTTTTTTTTTTCAAACCACAGTAACATTCGTCAACCACAATAATGTAGCTGCACTGGGTCTTTAACTGAACACAGCTGCTGATTGTCCGACGGTTTGTATTCTCTGGGTAATACTGTGTCTGCAGAGGAAAATTTATATTGTGGATTCTGTGCCAGACCACATGAAGCCGAGCACTCATCAAAAAAGTACATGTGAGGAGAGTTGCTGTATTCCTTTGTTCCACATTTTAAATGCCTATGGCAGTATGAATCCTTAAAATATGCAGAAATGTTCAGGTGACATAAATCCACATAACCTAAATTTTGATGACTAATTCTGCATGAGTCTAGGCAATGAATTAATGTTGACTGTGTGTGTCTGTAGATAATTCTGGTTGGGGTGGTGCTTCGCCAACTAGTCCTACAGTAGACAATGGAACTGCAGCTTGGGGAAAGTCTACTGATGCCCCGACAGCTTGGGGGGAGCAGGATGATGCTGGAGGGAAAACAGCGGGTTGGGGAAACCCTCCTCCCAACCCCATCAAATCTGGTCAGAAAACATCATGAATACTGAACAATAGTGTTAAAAATGGAAGAAAGTTTGTTAGAACTGTATCACAGCTGTTACCTGTGGTTGATCCACATAATCTAACTTGGAGTTTTGTTTTAAAGACAGTTTGATCTAACGAGATGTGATGCATTGCATTTGAAACACTTACATGCTTAATAATCACACTAAAAACACAATTGATGGAGTTGATGCTAGTTCGGCTTTTTATATTTCCACAATGTGATAATTGTATTAACGTTGACTATCCTTGCAGGATCAAAGTCTATGCAAGATGGCTGGGGGGACAAAGAGGGCTCTGTGGCAGCATCACGTCACTCGAGCTGGGAGGAGGAGGAAGAGGGAGGGGGCATGTGGAACAGCACCGGCTCCCAGGGAAGCGGATCATCTTGGGGACAGGGTAGCAATGGGGGCTGGGGACAGAGCCACACTGGCAAGAAGCCCAGTAACAAGGTGGGTTATTGGGGTGGGAAATTAACCTCCATTGAAAATACTGAACAAAGAAAATAAAGGTCCGTCCTAATCTGGGGACAAGATTTTGCTAGATATGTATTTCTCTGAATGTAGTCCTTTTTTTTAACCTAGCACTCAAAATACAAATTTTATAGCTACTGCATAAACAAGAAATCATTCTGCTTGCTTACTGTGATTAAATCTTCTCTCAGGGTCCACTCAAGGCTGGTGGGGGAGATTCATGGATGAACCCAATTAACAGACAGTTCTCTAATATGGGGCTGCTGGTAAGACATTTTACTTGTCAATTGAGTTTTACAGTGGTAAATGCTGGTGCATCTTTTCCAGATTTGTATTATTTATATCTCTTTACACTTTTCGGCCAAATTGCATTTGGCATTCAGCTGATGGTAATGTCCTACATGATGATCATGTCCCTTTCTGCTGGACAGAATGATGATCCCAGTGGCCCAAGCATGGACCTGGCTACGGGATCGCTCCAGGAGAAGAAGATGGACGTGGAGAAAAGAGGCATGGGAATGATGGATTTCAACGGAGACATGAGGAAAGGAGGAAGAGGAGGAGGAGGGATGGCGTATCGTTCACCTGGTTCCAAAGAGGCAGCACTTGGGGATGTTGGGTCCTACTACGACAAGGTAGGGCCTCAATGCTAACCTTAGCAGCATGTTTCTCATGTCTAGATAACTTTCTGTACTTTATCCCTTTACTTCCTCTTGTGATTCTACCTTTTCTTCCTGGTCCTCCCTTCCCCTCTACCCCAACCCTCCTCACTACCACTCAAATTTGTCTTCCATTGGCTGTCTCTGTGGCAGTCCTTGCCTTTGACCAATCAGGATGGTTGCCTTGGGGAGGAGGGTCCTTGCTCTCTGTACTCACCACCCACTGTCTACAAGCCCCATTCCCTCTTCAATCACACTATCCCCTTTAGACAAGTAAGATAACTGCTCCCCTTGTTTCTGTCCTACTGTCTTTAAATTAGGTTCTTTATACGTTTCCATTTTCACAAGGTGAACATGCAAAAACAACCCCAAATTTTCCTCTTCCTGTTTGATGTCTAATTCTTGTCTTTCAGGACATTATGGCTTCTCGAATATTTAATTCTCCATTTTGGTTCACAGGGGGGCCACAGTATCCTTGGCAGTAGTGGGATGGCTCAGTCAAGACACCAGCCCAATGTTCCACCTATAAACCAGTCCCAAGGGATACGAGCGCAAGTGCCTCATCAGTTCCTGTCACCTCAGGTTAGAACTTTGCTTTCATTCTGCTGATCAGTATTCTTCTTAGGTCTCTATTACCCCTTTCACACTAAGCTCCAACCTGGATTAGGCCTCTGTTTATTTACTGTTCGAAATGGTCAACTCATGTTGTTCGACTCAATACCTACCCCCCAAGTTAGGTCGAATATGGTTCGATATTAATTTGAACTGTGCCATCCAGGTTGCTAACAACGGGCGGGACAAATAAATCTCATAAGTGGGATTCTGCAACAATACATCTGAATTGTTACCTGTACTAATCATTACACAAACATCAGGTGCTCTTTAAATGTATTGTTCAAAGCTAGCAAATGCTTTGTGTTCTAAAGTGGTTTTCATGTGCATGGTATTGTAATGATAAGAGGTGATAGTGGCCAGTGACATAACTCACTTGTTTGTTGATAGCAGTGTTTCCGTCTGCGATCAGTTAACTCTCTCCTTCCTCCTCAATCTCTCCTTGCTCAATGTTTGATGGTCCACTGATATTTGCACTGTACTCACTTAAAACCAACAAAGAAGACAAGTTGCACACGGACACTACAGTGTATGGAGTACTTCTCCATGGTGTAAGCAGCAGAAAAAGTGCTGCTGTTTATATTCATTTTGGGACTCTGTTGACATCCGTGATCAACACATGCACCATAGACTGGCTATCAGTGTCAATGAATTATGACAGATGATCATGTTTTACCGAGAACGGTAGCAAACAAAATACATTATTATACAATCTGATTTATGAATATTATTGTACAGATTCAAACAAAAGCAGAATCCCATCAGAGATCCCACCACAATGAAAGCATTGTCCCAGTTAGTGCTTTTGTAGACAAAGAAGAGCTGGCTGCAGCAGCTCCACACCGCACACAAGCCAGATGCGACGGTTCAGGAGGCTTGCATAGTTGATTATTGTCTCAATGTAGAAGTCTAAAACAGCCTTTAGCCCGTATACAGGGTGCCCCAGATAGGATAACAGATTACATGCTCAGCAGTGCATCTGAAAGACTGCTGTTCAATCAAACTAAAGTATAATGAATTAACTATGTTGACAAGGAATGACACAAACTCAATGACAGACGATGTAGGTACATTCTGTGCTCTGTTCAGGAAGTAGATAACGTTAGCTGTCCACTGAATATGATTTGTAAGCCTCGCCCGTTCATCAGCCTGTGAGTAAATTGTTATGCATCACTCCCAGGTTTGAATGCTGCTCCTCTCTGAATTGTCATGACCTGGCTTTAACCCTTTTTAACTGACTTGGCTTGAAATTGAAAAAAGAATGTTGAACCTTTTGTCAGTTTGACCCAGGTCATCGGTTTGAACATTTTATGTGTTCCACACTTTCCATTGATACAGGAAGTATGTGAGCAACAATGTCTGTTGTGGGTCAAACCTGAAGAGTTGTTGGCTTTGTCAGCCTTGACATTCATACTTGCAAGGGAAACGGCTGTTGCTCTTTCTCAAGTTAGGATCAGCTGGTATTATTCTTATTCTTGAAGTCAAGAGATTGAAAAGAAATCTCCAGTTTTGACAGTTTTTCTGTGAGCTTACTAAAAAACTACCAGCAATGACCATGACATCTATTAGTGAAGTTCTTGAAGTGAAATCAATGTTAAGGCCAATATTGATCATGTTCCCCACTTACTTCTAAAGAATACTAATTGAAACCCGTCTTTTCCAGGAATTCAATCAATTTCACTCAGTCGTTTGAGTTGAGTCACTTGTTAACACCAAGTATTGATAATGTGAGGAAGAATCAATGATGATAATCAGTAAGCAGCAAGCTAATGTGGTTTCTAGTGGTTACAGCATCAACGCGTTTTGTGGTAACAGGTGTGCCTGCCCGTTGTTGCATTTGTCTCCAGGTGCCAGGCTCCATGCTGAAGCAGATGCCCCCTCCCAGCGGGAACGTGGGGGGTGTTGGTGGTGTGGGAGGAGTGGCAGGAGTCGGGGGAGGTGTGTTCCCTCCACAGCTGTCTCCCCAGCATATTGCCATGCTCAGCAGCATCTACCCACCTCACATCCAGTTTCAGCTGGTGAGAAGCAGAACAACGTACATCTAAAAGCAACAGCAGGCTTCCATCACAATTCTGCAAACTCTGGATATGAATGGAGGCCATTCTCCATCCTTAACTGTTAGGAAATGGTACAAATTTTCAGGAAAAGAAAATAATTTTTAATATTTCAAACACGTATCTGCTGTGCGTTTGTGTATATACACAGATACATCGGCATATTTCATATACTGATATTTTCAACCCTCGGCTCACGTTTGTTTGGAGTAATAAACAGAATTCCTACCCAACAACAAATATCCAAATAGACGCCTGACACTTAGTTTAGGTTTGTATGTGTCAGTGCAGAGATTGAAAAGCACTGTGCCTAATGCCTTGCACCTTACCAACTCCGATGTTGTCTCACTCCTTTATTTTATTCTGACTCTGTTCTTTCAGGCCTGTCAGCTCCTCCTCCAGCAGCAGCAGCAGCCACAACAGCAGCAACAGCAGCTGCTGCAAAACCAGAGGAAATTCGCACCGAATGTGCGGCAGCAGGCTGACCCTCAACAGGTATTCAAATAGCATCACAAACATGTGTGTGTTGTATCTTTGAGAGGACAATAGTGGACATAATGCTTAGTCGAGCCCCACACCTGACCTTTACCACTGAACTGAATACAAATTCTGACCTTTACACCAAAACCAAGTCATCGTTCAAACTGCCCTTCAAAGGGGTAAAATATACTCTTTTCCTGAAAATGTCATTAATAGAATAGTTTGAAACACATTATTGGTCCTCACTAGTGTGGCTATGCAAATCTCATCTCCAGTTTTTTGCTGTGGCAGACTCTAATTTTTGCTGTGTCTTTACAGCTGGCCAGGATCATGGCCGTGCTCCAGCAGCAGCGGCAGCAGCAGCAGGTTGGGGGTTTAGGCAGCAGCGCCAAACTCTCTCCCTCGCACCTTGGCGGAGCCAAACTACCAGGGGTTGATAACTTGCCCCACCAAGGCCTCGCAGGATCTGTGGCTGACCTGCACCAGAAAACACTCGGAGCGTACTCCGGTGAGAGACTGTTCTTATACCATAGTCATGCTGAATAAAGAACGCCATGAGAAACATGGAGGCCATATTGCTTTTTACAGTTCTGATACAATCATTCATAAATCTAGTGAAATCAGGTTGTTGATTTTGTGATTCATTGAATATTAAAGATAATTCATATTAAAAGCAATGGTCTTCATCTTTGCTCCTGTTCTCTATGTCTCTGCCACGGACAGGGTTTAGTTCTGGAGTGAACATCCCGGGGCTGGACCTGGGCAGCCCTGTGGTCGGGGGCCCTGGGGGCATGAAGGACCTTGGGGGTCAGCAGTCCCGTTTCAAATGGATGATGGAGGGACACTCCCCCCCGGACACTTCCTCACCTGAGAACGCATTCCAAAAAAATGGTAATGTCTTTGGTCTGAAACATTTTTGTTGGAAGTAATTTCATCACATGTGGCGCAAGCTTCCACTTGGGCGAACTGATTAGAATTTGGCGATCAGAGGTCACAGCGACCACACAACACCTGTTTGGCCATAACTCAAGAATTTATACGCTGATTAGGATAACCTTCATACAAATCTATAATGTGATAAGATGAAGTGTTATAAGTTAAAGTGCAAAGGCCAATGTTACTGTGAAATAATTATCAGAGCCATTAAACTGCAAGGCAGTAATTCTAGATTTTATTGGTATGACTTGTACTTTCATAAGGAATGGAATGAAAGGGTGTCGTGGCAGAAAGTGTTAATGGGATTAGACATGGAGTGACATATTATGGTGATTTGTTAGCCCATCTGTTGTGCAGTGATGTAACTGTCATCCCCTGGAAACCTCGCAGGTCCCGTCACCCCCATGAAGATGCCGGGGGGCTCGCCCTACTCCCAGTATGACATGATGATTGGAGACGGTCTTGGTAACAACTGGCATCGCACCCCTGGCAACAAGATGAGTACCAAGCCTACAACCACACCCAGCTGGCCCCCTGGTAAGTTACAAATTATGGCATTATTCTTGGATTACTGCCTTCAGATCGACATTCCTATTTCAATAAATATAAATTTATTAGATAGAGAATATTTAGATAATGTAGGTATTCAGTGTGTCTGACATTAAGTAGTTTTTCATATTATCTCCATCCCTTCTTTTTCTTTTAAAGAAATGTCTTCAACATACCACATGTTTGTTCCTTTCCCAGAGTTCCAGCCGGGTGTTCCCTGGAAGGGAATTGACCGTGTTGACCCTGAATCTGACCCTTACATGACCCCAGGGAGCATGATGGGAAACACAGTGTCTACCGGCCTCAATGATCCTGAGCACCAATTGTTACAAGACAATACTGGTAGGTATATAACAGCTGCCTTGTCCCCTCTGACCTACTGGGAGTTGTGTGATGACGCCACTATTAGTTTGACATATTTTATGGGTTAGGGTTAGCATTTCTTGCCAGCTGCATAAAGCAAATGATTAATCTTTGTTTTTATCTGAATTCTACGAATAACTTTGCAAAAACTTAGGTCAAATTCCTTAGTTTGGCTAAGTCATTCACAAATGTCTAACTTGCTTTTTGCAGATTCCACCCCTCCCCTCAACACCTTACTGCCTTCACCTGGTGCCTGGCCCTACAGTGCCTCAGACAGTCCCCTTAACAACGCACACAACTCAGGTAACAGCAAACACACACAGCATCCCATTTTCTCGCTTTTCTCCCACATGTCATCCCCATCTGTAAGTATTTGGGATTTTAAGAGGATGATTAGTTTTAGTAATTTTATTTTATACCTCAAATTTGTCAGCTCTGTCATAATTGCACAGACCCAAAGAACAGTGTGTCTTAAAGTTACTTATTAATATATCAATCAAGATTAAAAACCCTGCTGTTCCTGACCTTTGAGACAGATATAATCCCACAGTATATCTCAAATTACAAATTGTGTTAAAATCGCAGCTACTGGCTAATTCTAAGTCTGGGCCTGTATCACGAAGCAGAATCTGCAGGGTATATCACCGTGGTAATGCACGCTGCAGACCTAAGCTGCGTCGAAGCAGGTTTAAGATCGAGATAAGAGATCACAACCTTAAAACGCACCGTCCCCTCACTCAGCTAGTCAATGTGATACAGGCCCCTCGTCCTGAACATCTACTGACATGGCCCTAATCACAAAACTGGTGTAAATGCATATTGGTTTCACATTTACCAGTATACAGATCTCCCTGACCCTCAACCATCTTTCTGTCTCTCTTCAGCAAAGTACACAGATTACAAGACGGGCTGGCCCCCAGAGCCCATTGGACACAAGTCCTGGAAAGCCAGTCGAGGCAGCAACCAGAACCCGCTGTCCCGCCCACCTCCAGGACTAGCCAGTCAAAAGCAGCCATCGCCTTCCCCTTGGTCAGGAGGAGCCCCTCGATTGTCTGGCAGGGGTTGGGGCAGTGGCTCCAGCACCACTGGTACACACCGAATGCATTTTTCATATTATTTTCATTCCAAGCTTGTGCCTGTTTCTCATTCTTTCACAGTACTTGTTGAATTATTCAGCTGACTTAATTACACACAGGAGAGAAAACCACTGGATCTGATTGTTGAAATACAACACAAGGCTCTTTGGAACTTTTAGTCTGTCTTGAATTTATAACAGCAGCTCATCCTCAGTGGAAGCAGTCCTAGTGCAAATACAGGGTGGGATTGTGTTTACAGGAAACTCCTCAGTGACTTAGATCTGAATTTTCTTTCTCTCTCTGTTTGCTCTCACCTGCAGGCTCGACCTGGAGTGATGGCAGCTCTCGGGAAAGCTGCTGGTTGGTGCTTAGCAATCTCACACCACAGGTACACACACACACATTATACAAATACTACGACTGGAACTACTGGCTTGAGGAAAAAGAGCGAAATTCTGCTTTAGGTTGTTTTGCAATAGTCTGGAGCTCCACCTTCTCTTCCGAGCGTTATGCATGCACTGACTGTAAAGGAGCAGAAAAATAATTAAACATGAACTCTACCATGAATTTCATATCAATAGATCAATTTCTCCTTTGTACATCTTTCTCTTCTGTTCATTCAGATTGATGGCTCCACCTTGAGGACCATCTGCATGCAGCATGGCCCCCTGCTGACCTTTCACCTTGGCCTGACCCAGGGCACCGCTCTGATCCGCTACAGCTCCAAACAGGAAGCAGCCAAGGCCCAGAGCGCACTCCACATGTGAGACTCAATCTATTGTTTTTTTTACCCCGACAATCTCCGATGATGTGGAAAATAATGATCAGTTATTTGTAAACTAACTAACTTGAAAAATTATACTCTTAGCCCTCTTAACTTGGTGGGTGGGTGTAACCTACGGATGGGTCAAATGCAGAGAAAATGCACTCAAATACTTAATAAAGTATTGCATTGTACGTTAAATATCACTCCACTTTTAGGCGCACTATTTGCATTTCTATACAGAACAAGAGCCCTACTCTCTCTGTCTCTCTCTTTAATGCCACCGTTTCTCTTAAATGTCTAAGCTGTATGTTATGTTTTGTGTCAATTATCAAAGGTCAGCATGCTTATCCAGGCTTGAAATTGTCTACTCTCGTACTGCCTACTACATACATCATTTACTACATGCGGCCAACGAGCATTATGCCATCACCAACACACTTCACATTGAAGTACAAACAGAATGCATTTTGCCCAGATCCCCGCTTCCTACAACAATGCCACTGCACCCCTCCTACAAGCTGGGTTGTAGGAGGGGTTGTTCATTTTTGCATATACAGGCATATGGCATCTACGGTACCTACTGGGCTTCTGGTACCATCGAGAAGCAGTTCCCGTCATGTTTTCAGAACCGAAACATTTGTCCTGTGTGAGTAACTGTGTTTCTTATTAACAGGTGTGTTCTGGGTAACACCACAATCTTGGCGGAGTTTGTGAGCGAGGAGGATGTGGCTCGCTACATTGCACATTCCCAAGCTGGAGGAGCAGGGAGCGCAGGAACCTCTGCCGGCTCTGCGGGCTCTGGACCTACAGCAACCTCTGCGGTGGGGACTAATGGTAGCGGAGGAAGCTGTGAGAGAGGTGGAGCAGGAGGCATGGAAGGAGGTTCCACAGCTGGAGGAGCACCATCCGGAGGAACTGGGTTTTCCAGCTCTGGATGGCAGAGTCTGGACGGCACAGGCAGCTCATCAGACCAGTCTGCCACCCAGGGGCCCGGGCTGGGCATCTTCGCCCAGTGGAGCAGCAACGGAGCTGGGGGGGTTGGAACTGGAGGTGTGGAGTCCGGAAGGCAGGGTCTATGGGGGGGAATGGGAGGGATGGGAGGGGCAGGGTACCCCAGCAGTAGCCTCTGGGGTTCTCCAGCTCTTGAGGATCGTCATCAGATGGGCAGCCCAGCATCACTGCTGCCAGGGGACCTGCTAGGTGGGGGGGCCGACTGACACAAAAACATTTTACACATGTTATATTTCACACTCTGTACTTATTAACACACAGAGATTACGTGAATTCAAGCTACACTGGTCACCCAACACGCAGACACTCAACACTCATACACACAGGCTACAATGCAGTACATGCACAAATCATTTTCACACACACATCAAATCGCTAAAATGAAGACAACAGTAAAACTTGAACCGGGGGAAAAGGTGAAACAATTAAATTCTTTAGGACTGAACTGGATCGCTCTTTGTCTTTTTACTCCGAATCCCATCATCTGCATTCAGAGACCCAATCACTCAGGCATGCACTGTAGACAGGCTCAGCCAGAGTCGTACAACAACAAGTTTAGCTATTGCTGTTTTTAGTGTGCCACAGTTTAATTTTCTTTCTTTTGTATTACTATTTAACGGTCGAATCTCAAAATTCAGACTTGCAGACTGAGCCTTCTTAGACCTGGCTGGCGTACTTCTAAGTTCTCACGTTTGGAAGCTTGAGAATGGGGAAGGATCTGGAGTGAGTAGAAAATTTGGGACAGCGCTGCACTACTGAGTCAAGGACAATCGGTAAACTTTTGAGATACGGAAAAGAAGAGCATTTTTAGTAGGTACCGACACCTCTACCTTGGTGGAAATATGCCATCAACATGGGACCCAGGGTAAAAAAAAAACAACTAACAAATAAAACAACATTAGCCAAACTTGCACTATATGCCTCTGGGTTTGTTGTTGACACATCCTCTTCAATCCCTCCATTTTTGAAACAACTACACAGACCTTACAGGACGACTACATGTTACTATAGCAGTGGCCTTGGCTAACACCCAGCGCCCATCCGCCATGTCAGCAGCGTCACACCTTCTCATCAGTTACACACTGCTCTTATATTTGACAAGCAAAATTGTAACTCCTTGTTGGTGTACATCAGTTTATCATGTGTTTTAAAACAAAAGAGAAATGTGTGAAACTTTGTGGATGCCCCCCCCCCCCCAATCAAACACTGACCTCGCTATTGTATTTTTTTCTTACTCAAGAAAACAAGTTGGTTATTATATATTGTCATGATGTTAAAGATGATCACTTATTTACTCGCTGTTCAAGGTGCCCTCCTGCCTGCCTGTGTGTGCATGAAAGGAGTGTTGACAGTATGACCGAATGGGAGGCTGTGATGAAGATAATGATGACGATTATATCAGGAGTGTCTGTGTTATCGCTACAATGTTGAATGTTTTGTTTTTTTTCTTTCTTTTTTGTCCATGAGAGATTCATGAGAAGTGTGTGTGCTTTTGAACACTTATCTGCTTCAGTCAGGGAAGTAAATAGATGTTTATCTGACAACTTGCATTTGAGAGAAAGTGTGTGCGTGTGTGTGTGTATGTGTACATGTTTGTGTGCTTGACCACCGGACATTGTGATCGCTAACAAGTTCAAAAACATTGGCACTATTACATATGTCTCTTAAGTTGTGATTTTTAGCAGCATTTTGTTCCTATTTGTATTTTTTTTCTGTCTAATGCAATAATAGAATTTGTTTTTAAGACGAAGCAACCAACTAAAGGCATTTCTATTAAGATGCCAAATCCTACCATACCATACCAAGCTGAGCTGGAACAGTGTTTTACAGACACGTTAAAGACATTGCCTGTTATGTTTTACTGTTTGTCATTGTTTTGTTGTTATAAAGTATCAATTTAAATTAAGTCAGTCTTTATTATCACTCCTGGTCAGGATGTTTTCATTTATTTCAGATGTTACAAAAAGGAGAGGAAATTAATTTAAAGTGGAAAAGAACAAGATAATAAAGGTTGAATTGAAGTCTGTGTTGGTTTCTTGTTTTCTCTTCGCTCCGAGCTGGTCACAGTTGACCCTGGAGGGTTTCAGATGTTCGTATCAGCATTTCTGTAGCTGCTTCAGACTTCCTAAATGCCACCCAGCTTATGAACTGACATGTTCCTCCTGTGAAATCACTGTCCGAGCATTATTAATTTAATTTATTTTTAATTTATTAATTTCGATTGCTGTATTATTCCATGCTCGGTTAAATAAGCAGTTGTCTCATTGACCCACGACACATAAGTGTGTCTGATAACAGGTTTACAGTTGACCCAGTGTTTTTAGCATCAAGCTGAGTGACCACATTGATTTGTCCCTGAGGTAAGTTCTGCATAAAGAACATCTTGGAAATCATTAAGATCATTACAACTATTAAATTGTGTTTTCACTTGTTCTCCAGCTATTATTAGAACATCTTGGACAACAGCTGGTGGAACTCTGACTCTCACTGTTGTTATTATATAGAAATCCACACAGAAACATTGACAACAGCTTATTGCTGTCCATTTTCTATTACATCGGGCTTTTACTGACCTGTGCTGGATTTTTAAGGACCTCGTTTACTCTGCTTAGATACACTGAAATTGCAGGAAGTATGAAACCTTGTTTGAGGCTATTTAGCCTTGTTTTTAGTCAAATTTGTTAGAAAACAGAACTTTTCCTGTGTCAATGGACTGTGGCTGAAACAAATCCAAGGTAACATCAAAATGTTTTGCTAATGAGTATTATTTATTTTTACTGTTATACCATTACTATATGACAGCTTTGTTCAGCAGTGGAACTCCGTCAATGTAGAAATAGAATCACAAAGGCATGATATGCTGGCAAATTTATCCTTGGGTGCTTAAATTTTACTTACAACTAGCCAAGAGGTTTTTTTGTGCAGATATTGTGCAACATAAACTCATTTGGTGCCAGTTTTACTGCTTCCAGGTGCTATTAAGCACTTCAACCACTAGAGGGGGCAGTTTGACCTGTTTTACTTGAACTCAAGTAAACCAGACATTCGCCTCCTATAAAAGATAAAATAGTGTGACGACAGAACGAGTCCGTGCAACGATTCTACATTATATCTTCAACTATTCAGAAGACACAATACATTTGAAGAGAGATGTGCAGCTGTTCAAATGAAAGGTTTGAGTCCTGCGTTTCATTCATGCCCAAACCAGCAGCAGCGGCGTTTTAGGATAATCCGGGCATCTCTGCAAGGCTGCGGATGACATCATTGATATTGTCAATGGTCTAAACTGAGAGGGCTGGGTGGGGGTGTGTGAGGAGGAGGAGGAGGAGGAGGAGGAGGAGGAGGAGGAGGAGGAAGACCTTCTGGAGAACAGAGAGAAGACCCGTGTCTGGTCTCAACGTTTCTCCTCCGAGGAAATAATCGTGACATCGGGAATCTTCGCAGGGCTCGAGTCTGTATTTTTTTTTGGCGGGTGTTGGCGGTCTTCTCGTCGGGAGTAGCAGGTTCGGGTCACACATCTCCGAGGCTATGAGCCGTCCGAAGCCGCGTTGGTTCGTCTCTGTCCAGGGTCCTGAGTGAGACGAAGCCAGCGGGCGACCACGGAGTCTGACACAACCCGGTGAGGAGGAAGAGGAGGAGGAGGAGGAGGAGGAGGAGGATGAGGGGGAGGGGGTGTCTTCTTGTTTAGATGTTCTAAAAGGAGGGTGCGGTTAAGGGAATAATCACGTTTGATTTTCTCTCTCTCTCTCTCTCTCTCTCTCTCTGTGTGTGTGTGTGTGTGTGTGTGTGTGTGTGTGTGTGTGTGTGTGTGTGTGTGTGTGTGTGTGTGTGTGTGTGTGTGTGTGTGTGTGTGTCTCCTCCTGGGATATCTGGGGCAGCTGCATGAAGTAAGCCCTCCGACAAACATCACGCCTTGCTTGTTTTTGCAGTCCTTTGCAGCAGCAGTGTGTCCCAGTTCTGTGACACTGACAGTATAGCAGAGGCTGATAGGGGAGATGAGGTAAAGGGTTTGCTGTTGTGCAGCAGTCTGATGTGTGTGTGTGTGTGTATGTGTGTGTGTGTGTGTGTGTGTGGACGGGGTGTATGTAGGTGTACAATGCAGCCCTAGACTGCAAAAATGGACCTAGTCAGCGATCAGTGCTGTCAGTGTGGCTCGTCGGTAGGAAGAAGACATTTCCCACTCTTAAGTTGCT
>CAAKHC010018757.1:7628-18901 GCA_901007825.1 Macroramphosus scolopax
TTTTGTCGCAGGCAGGATACCGGTTTGTTTACCAGTCCGACGGCTTCCGATGACTGCTACAAAACACTACTACTACGTATGATTCTATCGAAATCGAATGATTATTCTTGGATCTGCCTAAAACCTCAACTGATATATTATAATCCAAACAAAACCTGAAATCGAATCCCACTGGAGGCTAACTTGCAACTAGTTGAAAATCACAACTCCATTTTTGTTGTGCGTCTGTTCGGGGGCGGGTACCTTTCCGACAACCAACGTACCTCATAGGCTGATAAGAGGTAGCTAAGGAAAGAGGAAAAATAAATGCGCGCTCATTGGATAGAAAATGATTAGGTAACAGACCATTCGCCCAATAGAAGGAGTGTTGTGGCATGAAGCTCCGATGAAAACATGTTTGTGTGCACACCACAGAATGGTGCACAGTAATCATGTATACTTACTGCTACTGATAGCTGAGCCGATTTGTGCCGCGTTGAAGGTGATCAGTCGTTTAAGATAAGGTGCATATTTTTATGAACACCCTAAAATAAATCTAAATTACTTGACTGTTCGAAAAGCAACAAACTGTCAAATTGACACATGAGCAGCTATACTAGATATGTTGGTTTATCGTTAATTATGTTTTAATTTGTCTGCCATTGCACCAAATATTGAAGGAATTACAAATTCGTAACACAAAATTGCCCCAGATAGGAAAAAATGTTACAACTTGCACCAGTGCCTTCCTGAACAGTTCTACCTATGAAAGTGACATTGCCATCAACTGATGGAAAAGGCCATTACCAATATTGTTGTTTCGAACACTCCTTATTGATGCCTCTGTTTTCTTCTGTTACAACTTGTTTTTAAAGTTTTTAAACCTCTGATGTAACAGAGCTGCAATGCACCCACTCATGCTGCACTCTCAAACATTGGAAGATTATTTGACATATTTTTTCTTTGAACCAAATGATTTCACACGAACACCGAATGCATCAATTGGTTAATATTTAATGATTATAACCAGTCAGTAATATGAATCAAATATCACAAATAACTGGGTGAAAGTGTGAGGCTACTTTTCACACAAGGCAGTAGCAACTTGTTCTTGAATGACGGTTTACATTTTCTCACACATTATTGCCCTGGGAATGCCAAGCCCAGTCCACACACAGTATAACATCTTAACACAATGCAAGTTCTTTGCACTTGTTGAGCTTCTCCAAAACGGTATCTTTCAGGAAAGTCGTACAGGTAAATCTCAAAGTCTTTCTTTCAAATGAAGGACCTTCAATGTGTGAGTGATTTCCGTCCCTTCAACATACGCCGGAGAATCACCTCAATTCCACCTCTTGTGCTGAGCCTCTTGATCCAACCGTGGGTCCTCTTGCGTTTGAGGTTCTTAGGCTGATACTCTGTACCTCTTTTCCTTGTTCGTACTTGCTGGTATTGCCACGGGAGCTGGGAGAACACTCCTGAACCCTCAGCTTGTGAAGAAAGCGGCCCATATCTGGAAATCTGAGGTCTTGTAGATGTGCTGGGTGCAACCCAGCTGCTAAACAATCTAAGGTGAGAGGTGCCAGTTGCAAGGAGGTTTCCTGCAGGGTTGCTGAAAGGAGAAAGTGTAAACAACACTGTAAACAAATGCTTTCCATTATCAAAATAGCAATGCAGAATGTGATCAGACTGTCAGCAACAACAGTCCATCAACAATTACATAGAGAGGGACATTAATCGGGTTGCTGCACTCAAATCTGAATGCACATTAGGGAGTTCAATGGTGTAAAAACCATAGACACATATCTACAGAGATATGGTTATAGGTGATATGGTCATATGCGTCAACCTCACAAAAAGCATACACAAAGAGACTGGCACAGGCCTGAATGCTACCCGTACAGTGAAGGGATGTTCTGCTAGCATAGTGCTGGCATGGTGTGGGTCCCGAACCCTTAGAGTCCTCAGAAACCAATACAAAGCAGTTCTGAATGATTCGTTTTATGCTATGATGAAATGTCTATCCTGATAGGGGTGATGTCCAGGGTGACATGGGCACGAGGGCTCCTTTAATACTCACTGATTTAAATGAGTATTGGAATCATATGAATCCCATGACATGACCTTCGCAGTCTTCAGATCTCAACCCGAGTCAACACACATAACGTTATGGGATATTTGTGGTAGACATCGCTCTCCATCGCGCCATCACAAAACCAAATGAGAGACAGCGACTATCTCTTGAAAGAGTTAAGAGACGTTTAGAACTCGTACCGAGACGCATTGAAGCTGTTGTTCCAACACTTCGAGAGTATATTTCGTTTCTACCTGAATTTGTCACCCGTCAGTAAATAGAGTGACTTCAAAACCCTTGTGTGAGTTAGACACCCAACATCGCTGCTAACGCTCCGCTAAGCTAGCTTGTCAAAATTTAAGCAGCGCAAAGAAACACTGTTAAGTCAGCCAACCTGCTAATACGTGCACTTAGTTACCTGCTGAAATGGGTTAGTCCTCGTAGTCGGGAAAAAGACGACAGTATACTATTCATTTTGAGATATTTACACAGTTGACACAGGCATGGGAAAACTGAATGTCACAAGTCTACCGGCCACCCTCTGTATATGAAGCACACTGATTGGCTCTTAGACCTTTCAGCCAATTGGAATGCTTCTAGCTGATTGTTCTTCCATTATCCCTGAGTGATGCCTGCCAGGTTTAAATGTCAAACAACGTTCTCAATCGACTATCGACCGCCATCCCATCACCAACAATACAGTTTATTGGCCATGTTGTTTAACGACTCGAAATCCAAGGAAGAAGTTATTGGATTTGAAAGCCCGAAGAAGACGCACTGCCTGAAAGGTCAGACCCCGGAAATTATTTATTTAAATCATGTTAAACACGTTACAACTTGAATACATTATTGTGGTGTATTCAGTACAGTGTATGGGACTTTTTACTTAATGAAATTCGCAGGGGGTCATATGGGACTAAAACAATTGAACTTGTGCCATCCACAACAGTCAAAAGACATATGAATCTTCAACATGGTAGTTTTTCTCTGTCAGAGACTTACATACAGTTACCCCAGAGTCAAGAATCTGGTGTGTCCATATCCAAGTCGCGTCATTAAAACACAAGTTTCAAGTTGTTATTGACAGGCTTTTCAATGCATGCCTTCCCATTGTCACCTCACAACAACAGCAATGTAAACCAGAAATGATGGACGCCTCTGGTCATATGTAGCACACTGTAGAACAACTCTTCATGCATAGTGACCTGTATACAGTGAGCTGCTGGGATGCCTAGTAAAGTATTATGATGTTTAACTATAGTGTTTTTTGTATGTGAGCATTTGCATAATGAGTATGTTGCCTCTGAGTAAAGCAGGCATTGTGTCTTCTCATAGCAGCAGGTGTGCCACAAGTGTGTGGATGTCAGTGAATGGGTGAATGATTGCCGTTAAGGCAGAAAGGCGTTATATGAGTATTCAGAATTAGTGTCATTTGAGATTAATGGGAAAATGAGAACGAACTTAATATGATATGTTGCCCATTTGTATAATGTTTTAAAACCTACATAATTCATTTATTTCAGAATCTGATTATTGTCATTTGCATTAAAACTCTATCATAAAATATGTTGTCAGTTCGCAGGCACTCTGCCCAGTAAGCCTGTGGAGTCTCTGTGACAGGCACCGGACTGTGCCAGCAGTACCAGTCTGGGACTTGTATGTGAGCAATGCGACCAAAGGGACAGGGCATAATGAATTAGTTAAAACGTAGAGGTCATTTGTACTTGCAGTGATGCAGCAGTACAGTCAGTTAACAATTTATAAAGAGATAGTTGAGATGATTTTGAAATAAGATGTACATTCTGGTATGTCTGGTTAGTGCTTTGTGTTTGCATACTCTAAATTATAATGATTCGTGCCTGTCTTTCTCCTTGTCCGCAAGCAAGCGCAGGCACGCAGGTTTCTATTTTTTCAGCCTTAGCAACAGGGAATCAAGGCTCTCCTATTGGCCTGTGCTCAGTACTCAGCTTTCTTTTATTCGCCCACCGCACTGCCACTCAGGAGGGAAATACCCGAAGACTGCTGCGGAAAGCAGGGCAGCAGGGCTGGGCAGGGTCAGGTCTGCTGCGCAGTGGATGCTGAGAGAGAGAAAGAGCATTTGTATTCGTAATGGGTATTTCACTGAAATGCAATTGGCACGCTTTTATGGATGCATGCGTTAGCACCAATCTAAGCCCATTATCGTTACATGATAGCAACCTAATGAGGCTAATAAGAGGCTTTTGCTATTCTGCATAAGCTCGACCATAGATAAATTGTTGCAACAAATGCAACGCTTTTCTCAATTCAGTTTTGTCGACCCTTGACGGTCATCTGTTTGATTAATAATAATCTTCATCATCACTGATTCTGCAGGTAAGCAATCTTTTCATATTGCATGGCGTTGCCCAATCAGTTATTGTTTATTGTGCAGCTAAAGTCATCTGCATCAATAAACAACATGATACCTGCATGCATTCGCCCTGTCACGGTGAAAAATAATAGATCTGTCAATAGGCGAAGTAATTACTTCACTTGTATATTTGGCTTACTATTTGAGACATACTAGATGTATTGCATATTATTGACACCTTTAACCTACTGTGATTATATGGCGTGTTGTTTTGAAATTGTGCTGAAAACAACTGAGCCATAGAAATATTTGCATCAGACCTAGTAGCCAATAGCCAATAATTGGCTTACCTTTTTGCAAAAAGTTAATTTGTAAAACTGCGCCACATTGTAAGATTTATATCCATGTTGCAAATATAGAACAGCACACTGTGTACCAGATATGTGTTAATGTAAGAAATCTTGCAGAAAAATCATCCTATACATTCAGCAATACAGACAGAAATTAACATTGATTGGTAACCTTCAGCCTTATTAACTTCAGGTTTGTTGATTTCACTTCTATTACAATACTGGTTAATGGTATTTTATCGATAGTAGGACAGCAGTACAATGACCGTTCTGTTGATCATTGCTGCGGTAGTTAGTTTTCTGTTTATGCCAGGGGCAGCCAAGGATCAGCCAAGCTGTCGGGCCAGGTGATATGCCAAATGCTGTCTCGAGTGACCACCTCACAGGACCTCCTTCAGTGTACTCCTTTGCCTTATGACGTTCCGTTGTAGCTCATGAGGCATGAGTGTATAGATAGATTGAACACATACAAAGTGCTTGCAGGTTTTCCAGACTGACAGTTACAGTTTCGAGTGTCCATTTCTTCCGTTTCGATGTTTGTGGAAAGACATGCTGGTTGGTCAACGTTCACTTTAATTACATAGCCCTTTATTCACTGACCTTCATACATCCTAGAAGCACAAACAACACACATATACCAAGAGGATGCACACAGACACATGCTGGTCCCTCCTGGTCTTTGTTATATGTTGTCTGGCTATACCAGCATGAATAAGCAGCTTCTATTTCTCAATACACTACAACAGTGATTCTGACTGTTTGGGAAATCCAAATATTTCAAGAACAGCATTTAATTCTTGTAGGGATGCTTTAGATAGGTATTCTAGATCAAGTTTACAAGTATTTAAAAAAGAGGTAAAATAAACACAATATTACACCATATTCACCAATTGATGAAGTTAACTTAACTCAAACACAAACATCGTACACGAGAAACTAAGAGCAATTTAGTAGAAATCTGTCGTATCTGCAATAACACAATCTGCATTTAGTTTCATCTGTGTACAGGATACAATAAAGCCCTACTCTTCACTCCGTTTCCTAGAGATAATCAGTGTGTGTTTATGTGAGAAGTGAAGACAAATGATGCTTTATTTGCACAGCTGCCCGAATGATAGCTGTGACAGGACTTGAGCAACATCCAAGACTGTTTCTCTGATCTCAGTACAACTGCTATCATTTCAGACATACAGCCTGCTGACCTGTACACAGTCATGCTCTGCTCTCTATCTATATATATCGTGATTCTGACCATGTCAAAGGGAAGAGTTATTAATAGCAGACTTCTAGGTCAGCATGTGAATGATGAGTCTTCCCTGACATTGAGAATTGAATACAGAACAAGTGTTGTACTTGTTGTACTTCCAATGCCTGATGATTACGCTGCACTTTTCACCCAGGTGAATATGTTCTTCAATAGCTGGACTCACACTGGTTATGGTATTGTGATTTTGCATGGTGGTTGGGAGGCTGGTAAACTATAAGCATTTTTGCATTTTTCATTTCACTTGACATTGGCTGTGGACGGATGAAAGGATAAGACCAGTTAATTGTACATGTGTTGCTAGGAAACAGCTTTGGTCTTTTTTTTTTTGCAAAGCCTGGTGCCATTTTCTTCTTGTTGAGTTGTTGACATTTACAAATGCTGCTACACGGAGGAAACTAGGACCAGAAAGTAAAATTGTTATTCTTGCATTTGTTTGTCAGGCACTTATCAATCTTTCTGATGTTTGATGTTTATGCAGAGAGGCACCATGCTGACCACTATCACTGAAGGAATACTGTGCTGCCTAACTGGGAAAGCTGCCAGTCTAGTTTTGCCCCTGGAGTCGTTAAAACCCTCTGATGGCTTTGAGTTTGTGGAGGTGAAACCTGGAAGGGTGCTGCGAGTGCGGCATATAATACCCGAGCGTCAGCCAATAATAACGGAAGAGCAAGTGGCAGTCAAGGAGAAGACTGACGGTGACTTTAATGATGACAGCTCTAAGGATTCTAGAAATGAGAGCGCCAACAGCAGTGTCCACTGCAAGAGGAAGATCACAGTCTACCGCAACGGGCAGCTAGTGATTGAGAATCTCGGTGATGTTTTACACTCTGAGATCCTGCAATGTCAAGATGGAGACTTGGAACCCTGCAGCACAGTAGAGGTGGAGCTGGCTGACTACAAGGAAATTGCCTCTTCTCCAGATCCCAATCCTGCTCCTCCTCCAGTTCCTTCTCCCCCTGGGGAGAATAAACCTGCTCCTCCTCCTCGCCGTCGCCGCAGGAGGCCCAAGCGCACAGTACTAATTGACTCGAAGAGAGTGATCTCAAGCTGTAAAGGGACGCACTCGGACGTAGCGCTGTTCTTCATTCATGGTGTGGGAGGTTCTCTGGACATTTGGAGCAGCCAACTGGACTTCTTCTCTCGGTTGGGCTATGAGGTGATTGCGCCTGACCTGGCAGGGCATGGGGCCAGCACCGCCCCACAGATTGCAGCAGCTTATACCTTTTATGCTCTGGCAGAAGACCTACGTGCAATCTTCACGAGATACGCTCGTAAACGCAACATTCTCATTGGCCACTCATATGGGTGAGTGTTTGTTTGGTTTTTACATGATATAAATTAGTATAGTTGTATAGCTGATCAAAGTCTCTACCCTGATTTAAATTTCATTTTTGGATTTATTCCATAATAATTTTCAGGTGCTAACATTTGATTATGTCCTTCAGAGTGTCGTTTTGCACCTTCTTGGCCCACGAATATCCAGACCTGGTCCATAAAGTGGTGATGATCAACGGAGGAGGTCCAACTGCCCTGGAGCCCAGCCTCTGCTCCATCTTCCAGCTGCCCTCATGTGTCCTTCATTGTCTGTCACCCTGTCTGGCCTGGAGCTTCCTCAAGTAAGATAGTACTCAGAACTCAGTGTTTATTAAGCTGTACACGTAAGAATTCTAAGTAACACTCATCTCTTCTCCATCTTAAGAGCTGGATTCGCCCATCAGGGTGCCAAAGAAAAGCAGTTGTTGAAGCAGGGCAACGCTTTCAATGTTTCTCCATTTGTCCTGCGTGCCATGATGAGTGGCCAGTACTGGCCTGAGGGGGATGAGGTCTACCATGCTGAGCTCACTGTGCCCATCCTCCTGGTTCATGGCATGTGTGACAGGTTTGTGCCCATGGATGAGGACCAGCGCATGGCAGAGGTATTTTACATCTTCATATGCTCAGTTGAATCAGTGTTGAAGTGGTAATTAATATGAGATGTGCTGTACATATTGTAATGCGAAGCATCCATTTTGCCTCCCTTCCTAGATCCTCCTGTTTGCATTCCTAAAAGTCATTGAGGAAGGAAGTCACATGGTGATGATGGAGTGTCCCGACACTGTCAACACCCTCCTTCATGAGTTCTTTCTATGGGAGCCGGACATATCCAGAAAAGATAGCAGTAAGACAGAAATAGAGAAGACTGTTGCTGTCGCTGACACTCTAAAGACACTGAAAATCAATAAGCCCATGGACAAATAGCCAACATGGTGTTTGGATTTTATCACAGAACCAAGAAGAAGGCCTTTTTTATAGGAGTTGGCAGATGTTCCTAAGGCTGCTCCTCGGCTGAGAGCTGTTAAATACATGGCCACATCTGAAGGATGCGGACGGCCACTGGTGCTCCGAGATAAAGCTGGGCTCCTGGCATGGTGCCAAAAGGGGACATGAACATAAAGATGATTATGTTAGTAAAATGACACAATAACTGGGGGTCGAAAGGACTTCGTCCATGCGTTAGTTGTGTATGAAATTCTTCTGGTCAGAACTGACTACAACATGCAAAGGCATAACATCCATGAAATGGTGTCTGAGTTTCCTTGCCTTCATCTTATATATTCTGTAAAGTGCTGCAGAGCTTCTGTTCTACATTTATGTCAAACCTATCATTGGGCCCATCTGCTTTCAGTGAAAAAGCGGCAAAGTAATATGTAGTAAATTTAGCAATCACAGATACTATTTCCCAGTAACATGATCAAAGTTCACTTCTGATAACATTTAAGTATTGAATTAACAGTGTATTATCAAATACTCACTGGAGGGTACTGGGAAGTGAGTTAAAGGTATTTGATATATACAGACATACATGGAAATCTGAATTTACAATTGCAACAAAATTCATTGTTCAACTGCAATCATGCTACCCATCAACAGTGTACTCCATTTTTAACATAAAGACTCAATCCGCCCATCTATTTCCAAATTAGAACAATTCAGCTTCCATATATTGAACTCCAATATAACATATAAAACCTATGTGTGTATATGTTAGCCTAATATAACCAATACATCGTTCATATTCGCATGCAAATTAACTAATACTCAATAAATGATCTACCTGGCTGCAAAAAATGTATGTAAACAAACATGGATTGCCAAACGTTATTCCCAGAAGTCATTTCATCAGTATTGAATATTCAATATCCAAAGGATGTAAAGCAGAGGCCCTGTGTGAGTTCAGAATATGAGAGTTGCAATATATTGTCACATTGTTCAATTCCCCATGCACTTCTATTTAGTAAGTGTTTGTCTTTATAATTTTTTCCTTCATTCTGAAATACCATAAACGACCATATTCTATTAGTTTGCTATTATAATAACTGCTTCAAGCTGTTGTGACTTTTAGCTGGTTGATACAAAACCAGAGTGTGTTCCCTTACTACTCTCTTGTCCACCCTGTTTAACTTATAGTTAAAAAAGTAAGAATGAGCTCAGCATTTTGCTCACTTAAACACATTCATTAATGGGTGTTGCTATGTCTCATAGTGGGACTGTAAGGTATTAGTTAAAGCAAAGTTTTCAGTTGCAGACGTTATTAACTGCTGGAGTTGAAACTCCAGTTCTTAAAATCAAATATGAGTTTGCCAAAGGAGAAAGCCTTCTTTAAAAGAGGGACATTCATACTCACAATGCTGTTCTGTTATATATGCATCTGACAGAGAGTGGAAGCAACATGGCAGGTCTTATGCAACTTGGAGCCAAATGGAGAGAAATAGAGTGGGAATTAACTAACCTGGCACCTCTAAAATATATAAATATATTCTCTGTTGACTTTCCAAAAACCAACAAGTGCTGCTGAGCAATGTACTGTATATGTCTTCTTTGATGTAAATGGTCAACTGTATGGACTACAGGGTGCATATGTACTTCCTCTTCCGCTAAAAGTGTGCATACAAATTTTTAGTGCTCTGTGTGCGCTATCTTTTCTGTGGTTAACAAACTGTGTTAATGTTATCGTTGCATTTATTCGTGGGTATCATAAAATATGCACTGTCTGAATGTAGGTGCATATGAAATTATATAGCCTATCAAAACAGTTGGATTCAGTGTATGAATGTGCCTTTCCTGGCATGAAATAAAACTGATGTTCAGTCTATTTGCTTCTGTGCAGTAATGTAGCATGTCTGGATGTAACAGCATGTGTCGTTATACATTTTTTGGGGTGGGTTGTAGACATATGTGGGTTTTGTTCTATTGTTTTAAGTGTATCGACACTAAAATTAAAAACTAAGCATGTTATATTTTGATAATTAAGTATATCAGTAAGTAGTCTAAGTCAGTAGGTAGATGGTTCAGTTTAAATATTACTCTAATATGAATCTAAGATATTACTTTCCCATTTTAAACCCGTGAAGTGAACGTGAACACCGCCACCATTATTCGACGAGTCATTAGTCCGGTCCTCTGATTGGCTGAGCGTGCCCCATGCGTGTTGTGGTAAACAAAATCCGAAGTGCGTGTGCATGCGTAGAAGTGGTAATGGAGGATAGTCATCTGCTCACAGGCAGCTTAGGTGGCAAGCCGTCTTCTTTCTACTCTGTTAATCACTGCTATCTGTATTGATTACGAGGTATATACATCGCCGGGAACAACTATTTCACTAACTGGGAGGAGGTGGTGAGTATTTGCATGTAACCTTCGCTATGGGCTCTACTATTTACTTCACCAGAATGTTAGCTTCTTAGCTCAAATTGCTAATCTGCTAGCTAAACTAGCCGGAACTGCTCAAGCTATCGTAAATGTCGATGGTAGGGGTTGGGTGTAGTCTATTTCCTGGGATATACGCCACGGACTTGTTAGACTGTTTGCGCTGGCTATAAAACTGAACAATTGGAAGTATTTAATTAAAACTCGATGAATGATATATTTGAAATTGTATGACTCATCAAGAATTATCATAAGAATATTAAAATAAGCTCTGTCCAAGTTTGAGCATGCTAAAAACCGAAAAGATTCAACATAGCTCGGAAGTCTCGGTTAACCAGTAAATAGTCCGATCCAATAACAGTTTTAACTAGCTAGCCTAGCTGTGTTCAGATAATGTATTTTAGTTTGAGTGTCATTGAACTTAACACTGTAAGTTCATTCATACAAGCACAACTTCGGCTATCCTGTGGGAGTCGGGTGTACGTGTTGGGGACTAATTTGCACAGGAATACCAATGAAAAGTCATTCTCAGTATCGTAGTGTCCAATGTGTTATTCCAATCTCGTAGTTCAACTCTGCTAACAGTAA
>CAAKHC010018757.1:19343-35764 GCA_901007825.1 Macroramphosus scolopax
GCAAATCCACAAGGGAAACTGTCGAATATGTCTGGATACATTTACAAAAGTATTTGATATGTGATATTTCCTAAGAAATTAATCATCACTGAAACACGACCCATCAACAAGACATCTAACCAGTACTCACTTTTAAGTGATCTGAACTGCTAAAATTCAGATTTTTAACCAAGGCGTAGTTTGAATAAATCTTCATACACAACAAAAGCTGGGTTATGGTTTTGACTATATATACATGATAACTGAGAGTAGGAAGCAACAGCATATCGTTGTAATGCACAGCTATTTAACGTCTGTCAATGTGGATTAAATGTCCCCTCCCCTCTGAACACAGTATATGCCTTAGAGATGTTTGCAAGGTGGTAGACTCTCCACTGTGTAAAGTCGCTAAGGTTTGTCAAGAAAGTTTTAACCAGGTTTAACGGATCTGCCCCAAAATTGAATGGGTTCTTCCTTGGCACATGGGATGCCCCTACAACAAGTTACGTGAATCTCGGGGTTGTAGGTTTTGCGTAATCCTAACAGTCAGAGAATAACATAATTCTCATCTGCATCTGCAGGAGATGCCATTGAGGTCTGGGATGGCGTCAGACGTAGTTACCCAAAACCATGGTTCTAAGGGGATCATGACATTTTACCCGACTGCAGAGGAATTCAAGAACTTCAGCCGCTATATTGCATATATAGAGTCCCAAGGAGCACACAAAGCAGGCCTGGCCAAAGTAAGTACTGATACAGCATTTGGTCATAGGTACTAACACCCACTCTGTAAAACAATTGCCCTGTAACCAGTGACGAATGAATAATGATAGGATTTGGTTTCTTGCATCTGTGTTAGCTCTGCCATTTTAAGAGAAATATTGTCAATTGCTGTTGGATTTTCTGTCAAGCATCTGTTGTAACCACAACACCAGCTAAGAAAGAAATGCCATTTCTCTATTCAAAGTGTAATAACAATTTTACGGAAATTTGAATAACTGACCTTCCAACATTTTTCTCCTCAGATTGTCCCACCAAAGGATTGGAAGCCTAGAAGTTCCTATGATGATATAGACAATTTGGTGATACCTGCACCCATTCAGCAAGTGGTGACGGGCCAGTCAGGACTTTTCACTCAATACAACATTCAGAAGAAGTCCATGCCTGTCAAAGAGTTCCGCAAGATTGCCAACAGTGACAAGTGAGCACTGCAGAAACCTAAGACATTTGAAGCAGTTTATGTTTCCCTCGGTTGTTGTAACATTTCTTTATATGTCACAATTTCCTTTTACCTGTTTGATACTGAAAGTGCATTTGCGCTTCTTTCTGATGCCAATTGACTGTAGTTACGTTTTTTTTTTTTAGGTTCTGTAGCCCCCACTATGACGACTTTGAGGAGTTGGAAAGGAAGTACTGGAAGAATGTGACATTTAACCCTCCTATATATGGAGCGGATGTTAATGGAACCCTATATGACCCTGTGAGTGGACATATCTTTGATGCTGTTCAATTTAGTTTTTCTCTGAATAGTCTTTGGTACTGATAGTTTTTCTATTTGCTGTCTGTAACATTACTTATATCAAGGTCTGTGTGAAGAAATTTTTATATTTTGATGCAAAAAGCATGAAAATTTAAATGAATTGTTTTTTTCTCTTTGGTAAGTGACCATAGTATAAGTGGGATAATGCCCTTTTGATGTGTCCATTATCAGTAATTAATGGACCAAATACAAACCGCATCTGGATTTATTTCCCTGACTTAACATTGTGTTTCTAATCATCACTTTTTCAGGCATCAGCTGCTGGTCTTGTGTTATTTACCTGTGCTCCTCTTGCATTCCTACAGGAAGTCAAAGAATGGAACATTTGTCATCTTGACACAATTTTGGATACGGTGGAACGTGAAAACGGCATCACTATTGAGGGTGTTAACACACCCTATTTGTATTTTGGCATGTGGAAGACCACTTTTGCATGGCACACTGAGGACATGGACCTCTACAGTATCAATTACTTGCACTTTGGAGAGCCTAAATCATGGTAAAGACAAAAAATAATATTTTTACCTACTCGGATGTGAACATGAATCATTGGTTCTTTGACAATTAAAGTAATTTGATTGAAATTGTTTTGATTTTGGTTCCCCGCTGCTGGTTAAAAGCAGACTTTCTTTAATAGTGGTACAAAAGTCTCATTGCCACGAGAAAAATTTGTGTCATTTACACGACTAAGAGCTTTTTTCCTATTTCATATTTATTAGATTGCTTAAAATAGGAGGTCCAATCACAGAATGTGTTAAAGGTGTGTATACTGGGCAGTGAGGCAGAAAGATTTAGTTTCTCTTTTTTTCTACTCTACTTTTTTAACATTGCATTGCTATAGTTTTGTCTGACTCTCAAGCTGATTAGAACAAGAGGATCAAAGGCGTTGCAGCACATTCTGGTGAAGATCAGGGTATATTATTGGTACCTGCTGATGTAGCCTCTGGTTTGAAGCAGAGAACATGGACAGTTCTACAGATAAATGCATTATACTGGTTCCCTGTGAATTACACTCATTTAAATGTGTGCAGGTACTGTGTTCCTCCGGAGCATGGAAAAAGATTGGAGCGTCTTGCAAAAGGTATGAGGCCAGTGGACTACTATACACAGATATATCTATTATAAAGCTGTCAACAATCAGTTATCCAACATCGTTCTGCTCTTTTGTAGGGTTCTTCCCTGGTAGTGCTCAAAATTGTGAAGCCTTTTTGAGGCACAAGATGACCCTCCTCTCCCCTTCGATACTGAAAAAATATGGTATCCCCTTTGAAAAGGTACGGTCAGCGTTTGATTTGTTTGTCTGTCCTTAAAGCCAACTCTTTTAATACCTTCTCTATACACCAAATATATAAATTGAAATGACAAACCTTCCATCTTTTTTTTTCCAAGATTACTCAGGAGGCTGGACAGTTCATGGTAACTTTCCCCTATGCCTATCACGCTGGCTTCAACCACGGTTTCAACTGTGCAGAATCTACCAATTTTGCCACCGAGAGATGGATTGAGTACGGCAAGCAAGCAGTTTTGGTGAGGAATGCTAAATAGCTCAAAACTCCAACAATTACAATTTGTCGCTCTATAATTACCGAATAAATTATCTTGTATGGATGTATATCTACCCTTTAAGACCGAAGCCTCAATATGTCAGACTGGACTTCCTTGCTAATTTTGCCTGTAAAGGTCAGAAAATGTCCTGTGAGTGAGTGCTTTTGCCCATTTTTCCAGAATACCTGAAACTTTCAATATCCGGCAGTTACTTACAATTTACTACGTGTAAAGAGTGTAAAAACAGTTTAGAATGAAAATGGGAGAGCTGCAAGTGAAATTACCGTAATGACACCATATTGGCTGTAAAGTGAAACGTCTCAGCTTTTAGAAACCGTGACATAATTATGGTAATCCTAAATGTGCTTTTGCAACATGCATATTTCTCAAGACAATAGCAATGAAATAACCTCTATCACTTTTTGTCCTTAATTGAATTATGTTCTTTTTGTGCCTTCCTTCCGTCCATGTCCTTCAGTGCTCATGCCGTAAAGACATGGTGAAGATCTCCATGGATGTATTTGTGAAAAAATTCCAGCCGGATCGTTATGAACAGTGGATCACAGGGCGAGATGTGGTACCCATCGACCACACACGGCCCACCCCAGAGGCCCGGGAGTTCTTGGGGGAGTCCTTTAATGACCTCACCAGCAATAGTAGTAGTTGCTCCATGGAGGACGGAGAGAGAAAGAGGTTGGTCATACACTGCATATACATACTTAGAGTGAATTCAGTTGAAGTGAATGGGATTCCCCTGATCCCTGGTAGATGCAGATGTTTTGATAGGGCTCCACCTGCACTCTCACAAAGTGCAGACTGTCTCACTGCACTCACCATGCAGCCACTTTAAGACACGGGCTAAGAGCTAATGAGTGGGTCAAAGAACTAAGCAGTGGGATTTCATTTAATGACATCGAGGGGACAGTTGGGTTACTGGAATAAATTTAGCAAAAGCGGCTCATCTATAGTGAGGGTATTTTTGGATGGAAGCCTTTGGCCCATATCACATTAGTTTTACATTTCTCCATTGGGGCCACATTATCTTGCGTCTTTTGAGCGTAGTTTTAGTTAGTTATTAGTTTAGTTATTACACAGCCACTATGACAGAGAGCATTGAACCACTGTTGGTTATCTACCAGTTAATTTGCATTAACTGAAGCTTCACTGCACTGAAGGGACCCCAAGAGATTTATGACAAATGTTGACAAGTGACACTGCTAATGACATGGCTTTCCAACACTGCATTGAACCATCTCCAATATCACTGTCCCTACTACAGTGTCCACCTTATTAGTTTATGTGATATTTTGTATGTAGAAAAGGGGCTCAAGCCATGTGAAACAGTAACAGTTCCCTCAGTAAATGCATCTGTAATGCTTCAATTGTTGCAATGCCACATTAGGGATTGGAGGATGGGACTGGGGAATCTATCATGTTAGTGCCTCTTCCATTAAGTGAAAGATGTGTAGATGTTACCCAGCAATTCATGTGTTCTCCTTGATTTCCTTTTTAACAGATATTGAAAGAGAATAGTGTTGAGGTCTTCTGTTTTGAACTGTATGAAATCATTTGTCAATGTCTCCGTTTGATACATCCTCAGCGCTACACAAAGGATCGAAACCAAGAGACACAGGGTGTGTCTGCAGGTGCCTGAGGAGGTTGTTCCCAAGGATGAAGATGACGAAATGCAGCAGTATGGGAAACGTCCCAGACTAAATCTTTTACCGCAGCGTATTGTTTCGCAAGACTGCAAGAGAAATAAAGGTAATATTATCTGTACATGATCTTACTGGTTCCCTGTAGGGAACTACTCTAAATGGGTTATAAATGTGCAGATTGTGTGTCAATGTTCTATGAATTAGTTGAAAAAGTGCTTTCACCCTTTAACTTCCTTACCACTGAAACATTGGATTTTTTTCTTACAGGTCCACCAAAGTTGGTTGTAACACCAACCAAGCTCACTTTAATGGATCCGTTTCAGAGGGGATTAGGTAACAGTGATGTAGGCCGTCCCCCTCATTATACCAAGACTCGTGCACCCGCAATTTCATCTCAGTCACAACCCAGAAATGGTCATCTATCAGCCTCAGTGACACCGACATGGACAGAAGCCACAGTGCAGCCTCACCGTAAAATGGGAGTAGCCAGCTTGCTCTTCCATAGGACTCTCAGTCCAAAAGACACTCTTCTAGTGCACAACTACACTCTAGAAAAGCAGAAACAGCCTCATACACAACTTCAAGTTCACAGCTATGCCAGAGAACATCAACCCCGTCATCTCCAGCTCAAAGCCTCTACAATGTCACAGAAACAGTTCCAGCCCATATCTCTGGCACCAGACTTTGAAAGTGTGGAGCCACAGCCGCAAACCAAAATCATTCTAACTGAAGAAACAGTCAGTGAATCAGAAGCACAAAGTCCTGTGAAGACGAGCCAAGAAGAGGACAAACTCAAAATGTCAATGTCTGTTGAAGCTGAGGCTGAAGAGGAGAAGCCTAAACCTGAGCCCATCAGCAGGTTGGCATCCACTGGAGCTCCAACACAATTCACACAGATCAAGACAATGGAGGCCCCCAAGAACAACAAGCGAAAGGTAATTATTGCTATTTTTTAAGTAATTTCTTTTAGACTCTCACATCAAAGATGGTAAATGTGAAAGTGCCACAGCCATTCAAAAATGTGGATCACCTTGACTGAATGTGGCTCTGCACAGTGACTAATGCATGAGTGAGCATGGGTAAAGTTTCATAGTGCATGCATCGCACAATAAGCGATCCTCAGGTACAAATGCATGTGATTAATACAAATGGGTCCGAAATTAACAACCATTAGGCACCAAATGCTTTTAAAAAAGCGAGAAAATGTGTTTTTTGGTGGCTCTGTACTGGTCTTTGCACGATTGTTTCTTAATGTCTTAAGCTTTGCATTACTAATCAAATAACTGACAATGCTTGGCAGAATGAAATCTATCAATTGGTTTCAGAATCCACCATGAAGGTTCAATATTATTCATGCTATTCAAACTACAGAGTAACCAATGCCCCCTTGTGGATAGTGGTATTGTCATCTTGAAAGACACCATTCCTGTCAAGAAACCAATGTTCGATGAGGTGAAGCTGATCACTCAGACTCATCATGTAAGTAGTTACTTGCTGTGACCAGATTCTTAACTATGTTTGCAGTTCATATTTATCTGGAAATGTTTGCATACCAGTGCAGAGCTCCCAGTATGTTTCATAATGGCTTCATGTTATGCTCATTGCAACAGATACAGTAATGTTGTGTCTTGGTATATATTACTTGCTCCACCAGGTGTCAGAAGAGCAGTCATACTGCAAGTCGGTGGTCACAAAGCAGCAGCAACAGCAACAGCCGCAACAGCCACAACAGCAGCAAGCAGCGCTCCCAAATCTTCCCCGTCACCACCCACTCTTCAGAGAGGCACACAGTGACGATGGTACGCAGAAATAAAAAACAGAGGGGCAGACATGTACAGAGGCACTGAATTCATTCTACAATTTTCTGTATTTTCACTAATTGATCTTTTGAATTCCTCACTGCTTCTTCATACCTCATCTGTTCCAATCCTAATACTTCCACTGCCATCTTCCTCCTCTGTTTTACTCCCTTTACACTGTCCCACTTTCTTTCTGTCTTTCATCTCTCCATCCTATCTGCAGAGGTGTATGTAGATATGGAGGTTGAGCAGGAGGAAAAAGAGGAGTGGGCAAAACCATTAACCCAGCTGTGGCAGTCTCGGCCATATAACCTCCAGACGGAGCAGGAGTACAACAAGATAATGGGTGAGCAGGCCCCTTACTGCTCCATCTGTCTGCTCTTCCACACGTATGAACAGGTGAGAAATATGAGCATGTTTTTTATTTAGTTGTCTTATTATCTTTATCAAAACAGAATTAAGTCGCTGTTATTAATGGCAAACAACTTTTAATGCAGATTTGAAGCACTGTGTAGTGCCATAGTTCACGATTTACCATTGAAACCAACCAGGACTAGTTGGTGTCCTCTCATATGATCTGACGGTTCTACAATGTGATTTTGGCAGGATTTCCTGCCTTAATATTTCTTTTTCCGATCTATTTAATAAGAGATTGTCATAAGAATTTTGGTTCCGAAATAGCCTAAACATAAACCAAAATTCTAAACATTTGTTTTGGGTGAAGTGAGGTCCAAATTTAAGGCTCAAGAAAAAAGAAATATTGGCTCTACACTTGTTTAACTAGCTTGACATTTTTTTTACGTATGGTGTTATCAAAAGACACAGTTTCATATGTCAGGAAAATTCCCACACCGCCACATCCCCAGCAGACACTAAACTGGTGTTGCCAGCAAACAGTCGTGGACATTTTTTCCATTGGTTCCAGGAAATAGGAAATAACAGTTGCAGGTCACAGAAGATAGCTAATCAAGTTTCCATTTCACGTTAGTCGTCGTTTAGTTTTTGTCAGTGTGCAGAATGATATATTGTTAGAGATTGACACTAGAAAGCTGGTTCACCCTTCCTCTGGTTTCCTATCAAACCTGATTTTAAGAAGTGTGCATACAATCATGATTTGTGGCTCCGTCATCACCTTGGAAAAGGTTGCATAACTTTTTTCAAGTGGAAACCCTGAACCCTCCAGTGGACAATGAGAACAGACGTATCAGTTACATCTTAAACATCTTGTATCCGGCAGTTAATCATTCCATGTGAAAGTATAATCTGTATTTATGTTGAGAAACAATGGATTCCTTTAAAGATTTATATCCAGGTAATTTAACAAAAACAAATCGTTATCAAAGAGTCGTTTCATGTCACCGGGATCTCTCGGAATAGTTTGTAAACAGTAGGAAGTAGCTGACTTTGGTAGTAGCAACTTCTATATCTTACAACATAATAAAGTTGTGGGGAGGTGTAGTCTCAAAATGGTTCTGTATATTTTTTAATACAGCAAACATGTAGAAATGCCTGAGAAATACTCTTGATTTAATTTTTTTATTTATTAAAGCTAACATCATGAAGTATGAACTTCTTTGACTTTGAACACTGATGGAGCTCTAGACGACTGTCTTCTTAGCAAAATAAAAACAGCTCCTTTTTTTTGTATACAAAAAAAATGTACGTTGTGAAGTAAAAAATACATTTTTACACGTTTTAAGTAAAGTTACAGTCAGATAGCTTTTCGTGGCCTGGAGGTCCAGCCATCTGTCAAAGAACATTATATGTCACATAATTGTCTGATTTTCCAAACACAATACGATTATCATACTGAATCACCCAGTTTGTAATGCGGATGGAACCTAAAGCAATGTATGGAACATTTAATATGAGTTCTTTTATTCTTACACTCCTAATAGCTGTAGAGAACAAAAAGGTTTTAGCCAGTGGATCCATCTTTTCATATCCATCTAGTCATTATCAAGAATGTGGGGAAAAATGTGATGTTAAGCATGTGAGCCTTTCTTTCTACAGACTGAGTCCAGTAGTGGGAGCTCCAGTGTGACACTGGTGAACCGTAGAGGAGGACGCCAGTGGTCCAAACCACTCATCCCTGAGATGTGTTTCAACACCCAAACCAGCAGGACCAACGATAGCGGGGAGGGACAGCTGTCTAACCCACATGTAGCAGAGGATGGGACCAGCCAGCTGGTCAGCTGTTCTCAGTGCTTCGTCAGAGTACATACCAGTAAGCCCCTTTTCTCTGATCAGGTATCTAAGGGGAGTATGCATTGGTGTGAACACTTTCAGCTCCTTTGTTTTTCCTCAAAACTGTTGGTGTTCCTTATTTTCCAATAAAGAAATGTCCCCAGTCACTGTATGTCCACACAGAATAACAAGAGGAGTTAAACCACCGGGTGATTCTGCTTTCTGTCTGAGATCTTCAGAGAGGCCAATGTGTGATCTGTTCTTCTCTCCTGCTCAGGTTGCTATGGTGTATCTGGAGAGGAAGCGGAGCTCGACGACTGGCTGTGTGCTCGCTGTGAGGCCGATGCTACCAACGAGGTTTGTTCCCTGGAACACCACACCCAACGATTGTCACCACTTTTAAGATACAATACGATGCTTTTTTCTTCCGACACAAACTGTGGAGAAATGCAGCAGCAGAGTTACTTGATCAGAACAACTGATTGTTGCACACAAACACCTTCGACCACCAGTGGGCAATGCTGGACTTTGTGGTTCATTGTGACCTCTGATGGGACTTAAATTTCATACTGTTTGGTTCCAGTTGTCCGGGTTTCAAATGGTAAAATCTATGCAACGAATGATTCTTATGATTTGTTATTTGAGTTTGTAAAAGATTATCTTGTTTATGTTATAGATTTTGATTTTCTCAGTTCCAGGACTGACTAGTTTTTAAACAATTATACATTTAGTGTTCCGTTCACGACCACTGCTGTCAGAATTAACAGATATTGTTTGATTGTCCTCCCCAGGACTGCTGTCTGTGTTCCCTCAGAGGCGGAGCTCTGCAGAGAGCCAACAATGACAAGTAAGAAATCCCAGGTGGTGCTGCCAGCTGCTGTATGACTGAACAATCTCAGCTCTGAAGTTGCATCAGACAACAATAAAATCTGAGTCTAATTTCGCTAATTATGATCTATAAAAGTGAAGGCAAGAATACATTTTCAAGAAGGCAGTTACTGCTGAAATCCATTTACCCTCAAGCTAACTGCAGGTTTGCAGTACAAAACTGTTGACATACATACAGTAGATGTGTGTGTCTGTCTTTTTCCACCCTCAGTGGGTGGTTGCACTTCTTTGCAGAGGCATACTGAGGGAAATGCAGTTGATCTGACCAGAAATACCTAAACAGAGACACCATTTTCCTTTCAGCTATCTATCTCCAATGGATAATGACATTAGCCTGTTAGCTTATTGTTTAGCAGTATGCACTTCCCAACTCAGATCTTCATATCATTGGAGGAATGTGTCGCTGCAGAGGAGAAGTGCAGTGCATTTTAACGCCTTTAATGTGGATATTGAATGTAGATAATTTATCATTTACATTGTGGGATTTATTCACCACATAGCCAAACAACATCAACAATGACTGATGATTTAAAACCACATAACCAAAGATCCACTTTCAACCGCACCTCATTGTCTATTGTGGGTGGTGCTGAGTGGTTTATAGAATAACTACAACTGAGCAGAGCTCCAGAAAAAAACTGTAAGTTAAAGTAAAATTCATTTTATCAAACGTTTTCCCTCAAATCAAGAATGTTTTTAGATTTGAGATTTTCTTTAGTCGCTTCACTTAAATGTAATGTAAGGTTGTTTAAAACAGGATGTGACTTTTGTGATTTGATATCTAATTGTATGAAACATGTATTGGTGTTGTGATCCTTAATTATGTATTTCCCAATTAGTTTTCTCTCAGTCTTAATGAATAGATGGAACCAACTGAACGTTTTAGTTGTTTAAATGTTATAACCATGTTGCTTAGATTTGTATGATGGTTGCACCGTGGACGTTGTACTGTTTGTCCTGACTCGTCCTCCTTGTTTGTCTTTCTCATAGATGGGTTCATGTGCTCTGTGCCATCACTGTGCTTGAAGCTCGCTTTGTCAACATCACTGAGCGGAGCCCCGTTGACCTCTCTGCAATCCCACTGTCCAGGTTCAAGCTGGTACGACTCACTAGAGTTAAAGTGGTGTTTGGCATTAAGAAAACAAGTATTTACTGTAAATGTCCCGAGAACATTAAGCACATACAGGAACTGGCCAACTGCTTTTAGTGTGACTGCCTTTTACATCTCTATTACAAATATACAAACTGGTGATTTATATTCCTGTTATCAGGACGCTTAACCATATATTTGTTTTGAGTCAGTTTTCTGTTAAGTTGACACACACACACACATTTGACCCATACTCAGATTATACGGTTGGCAAACATTGCAGATGGTGTCTGTTTTGCGGTTCTTGCTCATGATCGACATTTCACCCGAGTGAAACTGGTTTGGTGCCTGCTGTATGTCCTAACCCAGTTTCACTTCCCATTATGACCCCAGGATGTGTGACAGAGATGCGACACTCTGACGGCAATTTAAAAGAAATAAGGAAGAAAATCTGTTGGGGTTTTTGTTGTTCTGAAGCAGCTACCCAGGGTCTTTACGTGAAAACAATGTGAAAGGCAGACGGTGCACGCTCACCTTGTGTGTTCTGAGTCATGAACCGAACAGTTCGATGGGAATTATTCAGGCCCTGTTGACAATAGTTGGCCTTGTCTCCATTGTTTATGGGCTTTGATGTCAATGGAGCCTTACTCAGTGGAACTACTTCTAAATAAGGAAATATGATGTCAGAATTTTTTTTTACATTATCAAAAGGAAGTTGTGTAATTTCCCTCCAACATATCTGTGTACCAGTTTCTTTTACTTTCCTTTTGAAAACTGTATTTGTCTTTCTACAGCTAACTTGTTTCCTTTCTTCTCCTCTTCCTCCCCTGTACTTCCTTTACCTCACCCTGCCACTCAAATCCTCTCCTCTTGACCTGTCCTCCCCCACTATGCGTGTGTCTTTGTCTATGGTAGAAGTGTGTGTACTGCAGGAAACGGATGAAGAAGGAAGTGAAGGGCTGCTGTGTTCAGTGTTCCCATGGGCGCTGCTCCACAGCATTTCACCCCGCCTGCGCTCAGGCTGCTGGTGTCCTCATGCACCCGGATGACTGGCCGTTCATAGTCTACATCACCTGCCACAGACACAGAGCACCTGTTCTGCCTGAGGTATCACACAATCTCCTTCTCACTTTGACATATTTACTACACTTTTTTCTGTTGACACGTTGGCAAACTTCCTCATTGCTCTTCTTGAAAATATTACACTTGCCTTTCGCACCAATGTTAAACCCTTCGACAAATTTGGGCTCAGTTGTTTTTAAAGGGACTAGAACAGTACCCGTTCGAGGAGGTTTGGATCATGTGCCCGTTCAGAACCGACTGATTACTTGGCTCTCAGTAGAAATGGGCGTCATTCACTAATATCTTCCTACGTTGTTTGTTCTTATGAAGACTGTCGTCTTCAGTATCTGAAGCAAAAATATATAAAAGTACCCTCAAATGAATAAACAACTAATTAAAATGGACAAACACTTTTGATACTCTGCAGCGTGAACAAACACAAAGGATTTCTAGGATAATATACGTGGAGATATCTGCTTCCACATGAACTCTTCATATAATCTGAAAGCTGTTGACCATGTGACACTTTAACATGTTTATCAGTGTGTAAAGTCTTCTAATCAGGTGATTAGTTTTGTGAATAAGTCTCTTCCTCTTTCATACAAAAGCCTTATCTACAAGAGCTTAGTTTAGTATCACAGTTTAAATATTTGTTGTAGACGGAAGGACATGTGAGTAATGTGGTTGGCAATAATTTGTGTTGCTGCGCAGATCTCGCTGCTTAGCTTGCAATAGGTTAAGAAGCTAAAGGCAAAGCTTCCAAAGAAAGTCTTGAATTAGACAAACAATGAGCAAAGGAAGATGCTCACTAGTTAATCAATCTCGCGTGGCAATGTTTTCTTAAATAGATGTGTTGACAAATACACCTGTGTAACCGCAGTTTCCATAAACCATAATGTGTTTGCATAAAACATATATAACCTTGTTTACGCAGTTACTTCTGCAAAACATCTCTTCATGTCACTTGGCCAGTATCGTCAAGACAAAGACATCACCGCTGTACAGATCTGTGTCAACGACAATGTTAAAATATTTTTACTTCGATATGCAAGTATGGAAACAAAGTAATGAACAGAAACACTGGATTACAGAGACAGAATGAACTACGTTATTTTGAATTGCATGCATTTGAGTGTTACTGGGTGCTCAGATCTCATTGTGGTATTTCTGTTTTTCAACAAAGAGGATTGTTGTGCCAAGACGTGTATAAAAAGACTGTAATTAGCACTGCAGCTTAGCTCCTGGCACCGCTTCAGTCAGCTGCGCAAATAGACGGTATACTACTTTTCACATCCCACAAACTCCCACCAGGATTCTTATTTGTGCTGCTTTAAATCACAAATTGTGCAAATGAATTTCCTGTCGAGGTTTCTCCCTTGCTGTCGAAGAATTACATGATGTGACTAAGACTGAATAGATTTGTGTTGATCCTCAGCTGTAAAGTTCGACACACATTTTGACCATAAAGCAGAGGGAGCCATTTAATATCTTATGTATACATGACTGACCAAATATTGTTTTAGTCTCAGCAGTAAACTAATCTGGCTTGTTATCTTTCATAGTAAATGTATATTTATAAAATATAGCTACTGTCTTATCTTTCCAGGGCCAGCTCGAGGCTGTATGAAATGTGATAAGAGTAATAATAAGAGTAACCATCAGCGTCTCTCCCACAGCGCACCCAGGCCTCCATGCAGGAGCTGGCAGTGGGCCAGAGGGTGATCTGTAAGTACAAGAACGGACGATACTACCAAAGCGAGGTGGTGGAGTTGACCACAGCCACCTTCTACGAGGTTGTGTTTGACGATGGATCATACAGCGACAACCTCTTCCCAGAGGACATCGAGGTTCGTACAATTACTGTCAATCATCGCTCACTCTCATTTACTAATGTACAGAGGTATCATAGAGATGAGGTGAAGTAACTCACCAAATGACTTAGAGGAACTCAATCAGTTTATATTTTGTCATTGGAAGATTTAATACCTGAAGATAAGCTATTAAAAGTTTCATTTCTTTTAATCAGCTATTCTTGTCTCATGCAGCCTGATTTAACCTCTCGCTCTGTGATTTTAGAATCGGGACTGCGGCCGACTCGGTCCTCCTGCTGAAGGTGCTTCTGTTCAGGTGCGATGGACAGACGGGCTGATATACGGGGCCAAGTTTGTAGCATCTCACTCCATCCCTATGTACCTGGTAAGACACCTTATCTACCCATCGTGGGAATGACGTGTTTAAATTGTAAATATACTAACCAGCAATTCTACAAATACAAAGTATTGAGAGGATATTCTTCAACCCATTTGTATAGGAACAGTTTGACGAACATCCCTTTTTGTGCCTTTTGTTTCTTGTGTGTATTCAGGTGGAATTCGAGGATGGATCCCAAATCAGTGTCAAGCGTGAAGACATTTACACTCTAAATGAAGATCTGCCCAAACGAGTCAAGTCTCGAATGGTAACTTACACTGATTCCATTCATGTTACAGAAGCACAATGCTGAAAATGTAAAGATGTATGTTTGGTATTTATCGGATCTTATTTGTATTTCTCCTCAGTCAGTGGCATCAGACATGCGTTTTGAGCTCTTCTCCCAGAACGACGTGAAAAAGAACTCCAAAAGACAGCGAGTGATCAACTCCCGATACAGAGAGGACTACATCGAGCCCATCATCTATCGAGCCATCATGGAGTAACATCCTCCTCACTCTCTCTCCTCCTGCTGCTCCACATAGAGCTGCAGCTCCGGGTCTTCGCTTCCTGGTCTGGCTTCCCTGTCGCTGGCTACTGCTGATAAGAACGACCCCCCTCCCCACCCCCTCCTCTGTTGCTTCCACGGCCCGTCAGGCTACATATTTATAAACTACGGCTGGGATTTGAAATGACTTTTGTGTGCATTAATTGCTATTCTTAAACCTCTGTTTCCCATCAAACTCTGTATATTATTTTCCATTTCATTTTTAGGAAGAAGCCATCAGTGAATTATTAAAATGAAAAAGGTTTGACTATCTTACTGAGGCAACATCTTTCTTTTCTCTCAACATTTAGCAGCCATGAAAGCTGTTCACACAGTCGATGGTGGACTGTGGTTTTTGCTAATTTAATATTTCTTTCATTAACTGCAGTGCTTTAAATCAAGTTTTTAAAGGAAACTTCAGCAAAGGTGGAATTGTATATTAAACCAGCTGTTAACCACAATACCTCTTTGACTCATCACCTTGATTTATCTACAGTTGTTAAGTTTTAACCCTAAAGGAATGAAATCGTATCTCAAGGTCATTGTCAGCTCTTATTCCTGTAAAATATGGGCCTGTTTGGACACAACCTGTCACCAGATTGTATTGCTCCTCCTGCTTTGCATCACATTATTCATGAGAATTTCTTCCACCCAGTTTACCTGCACGGGCGTGTCAGCGTGCATCTACTGTGAAATTGAAGAAAGCTAATCAAGATTTAAAGGCCCAAGCCTTACATTTAAAGGGCCAGCTGTACTTTTTTTTTTTTCTTTTCTTTTAAACTTAAGGGTTATTATAACTATTGTAATTAATGTTATTATTACACTTATTTAAGTTGAGAACAAAGCTATTTTGTCATGCCCCTCTGTAGAAAACCCAGATGCTTCTATATTTATTATATTGATGGATTTTCAGACCCCCTGTATTCTTTTTAAGGCTGGCTTTCCTTCCTTTCAGCTCCCAAAACAAAATGCACTTAAAGTTGCATTTAAAAAGCTTTTCGACACATCACCTCCACTGAGTCGAGGTTATTTCCTATATTTTGGTGTGTCTCTAATGAAGACAGCTGTAGAGGTGAACATAAGATTAATATTCAATCCCAAATAAACCACCACATAGTGAGGAGATCATTTTGAAACGTGTACAGCTTTTGTGTAGAGGATCATGGTTTAGCTCTGCTCGTTCAAGGCCGCTGTTGTTGATTTGGTTTACTTTGGGCTGAAATCCGAGGCCCCATTAAATCTGTACAACCTTTGTAAACATCAGCTGTTTTGAGTAAAGTTTGGGATAAGAAAATTGACCTTGTACTTTTGTCTTTGTTTGACTCCTTAAAGTTTGTGTGCTCTCGTGATTCTCTGCAGTTCATCAGTGAAGAGCAGATGATACCGATGCGATTCCAGCAGACGTTCTGTCAGAACCGGTACGGTTCTCAGGGAACGTCTACGTTCCTGTCTCCTGTTCATGAGCTGCTCGTGTTGGCCCTCAGCTGGAGGGGGCTGCAGCCTGCAGGTCACAGACTGGTGGGGAACATCTGTTCGCTCTTTATATCACCCTTCTCAACTTCTGTTAATGAATACCTCGACACGTTCAAAGACGTCTGGAATAACGACGTGTCTGACACTACAGGAGGATAATAACTGGACACACGATGTTTCCTTCCTCACAGAATACTCCAGTCTGAGTGTGTGTGTGACATCTGTGGACTGTTTGTTGCCAGCACGTGAAATACCAGCAGGTTTACTTGTTGCTGCGACGTCAAACCCAAACATCTTCAAACATCTTAGACTATTAGTAGCAGCAGCGCTGTAACTCAACCTCTAACATTTGTATGTAGTTTAGGAGACTAAACTCACAACATCAGCCTGCAAAATGAATCTGAAAATAAATCAACACCTCTCTGACAGGTCCAATACGAGCTGAATACTAATAGAAAACAAA
>CAAKHC010018758.1:13861-31350 GCA_901007825.1 Macroramphosus scolopax
CTAAAGCAAGTTACGAATCTTAAACCTATTTTGGGCAAAGTATTATTTCTTTCAAGTCATTGTGATCAAGTGCAATCGTGCCGTTGGAAAAAGAAAACAACCCAAACACAGACGAAAACGAAGTTGAAATCCACGTGGAAATTGAAACCTAACGAGCGATCCGACTCTTCAGCTACAGCCGGTTCCTCGGAAACGTCACGATAAGGGAAGTGCAGTCTCACCCAGTGAAAGGCTGCATGTGAGTGATGGTGTCAGGCAGAGGCATTCCATAGCTCTCAGGCAGCAGGAGACTCAGCAACCCCGCCAGAGTACTGAGGGTTCCAATGAGGATGTAAGGCAGTGAAATGGAATATGTTCCTGTGGCAACACATCAGAAGAGGAGACGTCGAGAATGAACTGAATGAACTGAAAGAATAGTTTCTTGCGGCTGCTTCAATTGTTAAAAAAACCTCAACATGTCTGCTTTTCATGCAAATGCATTATTATTTTTTTCCTTTTGTTTTGGGGAGGGGGGAGGGGGGGGGCTCAATGCTGTTTTTATGCATTTTCTTTATTCTTGTGCAAAGTCAAGGAGAGAAAGAAAGAACTGTTGTCTAAATGCTATCAATCCAGCACTTATCACCCAGCGACCGGACAAGAACAAACAACCTTACTTAAGTAAATGAAGTACGGGGCGGTGATGTTGCCGATCCTGGAGGCCATGGAGCAGGCGCCCACTGCCGTGTTCCTCAGCACGGTCGGGTAGAGCTCGGCCGAGTACGCGTACACGATGGAAAAGGCCGTCGTCACGGAAAACTTCCCCATCATCTCGAGTGTTAAGGCAATGTAAATGTGGTCTAGAGGGGAAAACGGCATTTATTTATTAGAGGTGACACACGAGTTGAGCTGAACATTTGCGTCTGCAAGCATCTAACCACGTAACCTTCATGCATGCATGAAAACATGTGGTCTTCCCACTCAGGCGTCGTACCTGCTGGTATGGCCTGGATGACGAGAAGAAAAACACCTCCCATGAAGAGAGTTGAGAAGATAGTCAGCCGTCTGGAAAACGAGCGAAACAAAAGCCAGGATAAAGTGTAGGCCGGCAACTCGACCACGGCCGACAGGAAACCGTTCAGGAACGTGTTGCCGTGGAGGTTTGAGGTGTTCAGGGAAAGGGCAAAGTAGGCGATGGTCATGTTGGTCCTGTGGGGGGAAATTGGTTTTGCTTGAATAACAACCTACAATGCTCGTATGTTCCCGTGCTGCTCAGTGACATCGAGCACCGGCTTGTGGTCAACATCCAAATGAAACTTGTCTGTGATCACACTTTCATCAGTGCGACCTGTATATCTGAATTTAGGGTAAAGAGACGATTCTGAACCCGTTCCCGGCCCGACAGGTCCCCCAGGGTCCAGGTCAGGTATCAGGTGAGTGTGTGTAGTATTGTATCTTAGTGCGCTGGTTTTCAAAGTGCAGGTCTCACCAAATTGGATTTAAAGATTATGGAAAATAAAAAAAATTACAAAATTAAAAAATTGTATTAAATGTCTTTTATTATGTGTATCATTGTTAAATAAACATGTATAATATAATATATAAGAATCTTGTGTGTATGTGCCATGCCCATCTTTCTAACATCACATAAACTGTCAAGCGTTGCCATGGTAACTGTCTCCTGCCACCAAGCGGGTTCTTGCTCCTGAACGTTTAGCAGTTAGCTCGCTTGTTAGCAAAAACCTAAACGAGTATACAAACAGCTCGGCTGACAAAAACTCAGCTGCAAAAGATCCAAAGATCAACTGGCCAAGTCGCAAGTACGAGCAGGCAGCATAAAGACTTGGTTTAACGCTGTACATAAGAAGGGCTAAGAGTTCCCCAGATGCGTTCGCTGTCTTGATATCCAGACAAATGAGGGATTTTTAATTATTATTGCTTTATTAGAAGTAAGGAAACATAATCTTTATAAAGACATCTTGCCATGGACAAGTCTGGGAACAAAGGCCTTAATGATAAGTGAAATGTCAGAATATACATTCTGTTTTGTTTTCCACCGCATGGATAGAAAAAAGAAATTAAAAACGATTTTTCTTTTTTTGGATTCAATCAAGCTGCATCTGACTCAGCCCGGACGTACAGACATACTGTGCAGTTACATAAAAACTGATTTTGATCTTCGTCTCAGGCTTCACAGCACCCGACAGGTCATTATTTGTTGTTAGTGAAATGGGCTGGCATGTGGTCGACGTGGTGCACCGAGAGGCTGAAACCTCGCGTGTGTGTGTGTGTGCGTGTATATCTGTCGCCATCGTCGGGATGTGTATGCGTGCGCGCGGGGGTCACTGTACTGAATGTGGAGGTCAGGGGAACTCACCAGACCAGCCACAGCGTGATCGAGATCCAGCGGATGTTGGGAGAGCGGAGCAGCTCACAGATGTTGTTCGCCTGCTTCTCCTCGGACTGATGTTCTTTCTTTGAGACAATGGAACAATAAACAAGCAGGGCCATCGGTCTAGAACTAATTTAATTACGGGTGAAGCTCGTGCGAGCGCGGCCGCCACTTGTGGATGCACATGCTCGCACACACGACGACACCAGAACTCCAGGATCGGGATTATAGGAGGTAAAAGTTCAAGGTGGGATTAAATAGTAACAATTAGGTTGTTTGCACCTCATCAGTGCTTTACTACGAGCACTGCTGCCATATATGAAAGACGCTCATACACAACTGCTAACTTGCAAGAAGCCTTTGATTCTGGATTCTTATATTATATATATTACACATATATCAATCTAAGTAAAAAAGACTTGAGGTCACTTTGCGCTTGAGGCCGGTTTCCATCCATCAGTGGGGAAACTGTCGCCGCAGCGGAGGAACAAAGCCGGTCTCTCCTGCCGCCATCCGGATTAGTGTGAATTATTATCAAGTGTTGAACATTGAGCGGTGAACCCTAAAAGGTTCACTCACAGTCAGTCGTCTCATCCGCTGTTCAACAAGAGGCCGTGTCGGCAGAGATACCCGAGCAGCTCCGCTGGCTAATGATTCGGGCGTTCGGGTTGAATGGTAACAGAGGTAATGTGTGTTCTGACAGCCGCCCCCCCCCCCCCGCTCACAAACAACTTCCAGGTCTTGGAGATATCTCAGCACTGAAGGAATAATAATTCCTTAAACCAGATTGTCAGCACGTTTCAGAAAATAAATTCCAGTTAACGACACTACATTAATGACGTGTTTGATCTGTTATTCAATTTAATAAAGTGTTGAAATAAACAGATGAAGCCGGGCTGTCAGTGAGGAGAGACATAAGAGAGGAGGAGCTCACCTCCAAGGAAGCGAGGATGATCTGCGGGGGCTCAATCCGGTTCCTCTTAGCAGCACTTTTCAAAATGGCCTCGGCCTCTTCTCTTCTTCCCTGAGAGATCAGCCACCGGGGAGACTCTGGGATGTACCTGGTCAAGGAGAGAGAGAGGCTTAACCCCCCCAAAAGCAGAGGACTACACACTCTACAGCATCACAAAGATGGGAAGGATAAGCAACTTTAATACATTAAAGTAAATGTAATAGAAATCCCATATGGCAGGAGATGAATGATCAGCAAACAAGTTCCCTCCCAGAAGAGACTCATCCGTTGAGATGGCCAAATTATGTGACGTCGCACACACACACACACACAAGGAAACACACACCTACCACCAGAGAGGCAGCATGAGGAAACAAGGCACGGACAGGCCTACAAGGAGCCACCTCCAGGATCTGAGGAAGGAGGCCAAGAGCGGCAGCAGCATGTAGCCCAAAGCAAAGAAGATATTCACGCCCGCAGTGGAGTAAAACCTCCGCACGCGTGGGCCTAGTAGCTCCATTCCTTTAGGAGAAGAGATAAGGAGGAAGGAGAGAGTTACCAGCTTACACTCTCAGTCACTGAATGCATTTCGGAACGTGTAGGCAAATTAAAAGCACCTAACACGAACGCAGCCAAGTAGTTGGAGATTTGTCCGAGTCCCACGAGGAAGAAGAGGGCGCAGAACACCATCCAGGATGGAGAGAAGACCTGGATGAAGGTCACAACCGTCTGGATTCCCAGGGTGCCGAACAGCACCAGCTTCCTCCCGAACCTGAGAGAGGAAACGAGGCGCGGACAGATGAGGCAAACACAAACATGACGCCACCATGCAAGTCGGATATATTCTGCATGTAAAAGTTGATGTAGGATTTGTATATTGAGACTTTATTTTCACTATCTGTCTCTTCTCATCACAGGCCGGGTCAAACAAACACCAAAGTGCATTCAAATGTTCTTTGGTTTTCACCTTGCTGAGACCAAATCTACATCAATGGAATGTTCCAGTACAGTACTGCATACTGAGTACAGACTGAACTAGGACACCGATACAGATTAGCCCTGCACGAGCGGGAAACAACTTGTACACCGAATACAACACTTGTCGACACGAGCTGTAATTATTAACATCGGGTTGACAGGATAACACAGTGTGTTTTGCAAATGAACTAAAAAAATTATCTTTGGTCCTTAACCTGTCAGAGACCTGCCCTGAGATGATGGAGCCGAAGAGGACGCCGCAGAAGAACACGGAGGAGGTCAACGGTTTCTTCCAGCTGTCATCACACACAATGTCCCACTGCAGAAACACACATACAGAAACACACATACAGAAACACACATACAGAAACACACATACAGGAACACACATACAGGAACTGTGAGTGCAGGAACGACAAGTGCGGATTCCTGAAGTTGCAATTTTTTGGCAAGAACACAGGTCCAAAAATTCAATGAACAATCATTATTATGACAAAATAAATCCCCCTTTCATGAGGATTATAATTCTAATCATTTGGTTAGAAACACATCTCAGTATCAGGCTGTTCAACTGCATCCAAAAATAACGTGACAATAAGTCAACAATCCTCCGACAGATTTTGTAAAAGCTGAACATTATAACAGGAGCTGTAACTTTATATCAGAGGCGCAAACACAAACAGACAAATTCCATTTTTCAAACGTGCAATTTGAAGAAATACTGAGGTGACAAATACAAAGAAATACAACTTGTTAGCGATCCCTGTTAACTATTACCTGGAAGGTTAGATTAGCCAAACATTCACCCAGTCACTGAGTTGTGTAGCTTGTGTTGATGCCGTTAATGAAATAAGGGCAATGTGAGGAGCGACAATCACACATTATCATAAAGAATTAATAAAAGTCACCACTTGCATGCATGCAGAAGCATTCATGGATGTTTTTACGCATGAATACATAGTTTAATTAATCTTAATGGAATATAAATATATAATATAACATTCTTTTTTAGATTATTTTGCCTGTTCTTCCTGGAGATTTCTGCCACACCTGCAGACTGATGGATGCCCTGAACAACTTAGAGGATGCAAACGTTTGTGCATGATCAGTAACAGCAAAATAAAAAGCTATTCATTTGTTCTGTCATTATCTCAGGAGGACGAGGTTCGTTCAGCTGCAGCCTCCTCGAGCTGAAGAAGCACCAACCTCAGACACGATGGTAGCAGTGTAGAGGCTCTTGTCATACTCCCACCCGTCCAAGCAGCCCTCTGTTGGCACACTGGACAGGTTCACGTCGACCCCTGGCAGCAGGCCCTCCTCCGAGAACCGCAGCAAGTCATGAAGTTTGTATCTGGAGCACTTGCTGGGTACCAGCGCGCCGCTGTGGCTCTGCTCCTCCAGCGGGATGCTGAAGTTCCTCCACGCCGCGGTGAGGTTGACGTGCGCGGGGACGAGGCACTGGTGCTGCGGCGTGTCGGCGAGGAACACCACGGACAAGGCGGACAAACCGTTGGGGATGACGGTGACGCAGAGGAGGAAGAAGAGCCGCTGCTGGTAAGGCCCCCATTCCCCGAGGAAAGCGGTCGCAGCCTCGTAGTCGTTCATTGTGGCGCCGGGCGCGCACAGCAGGGCAGAGTTTATAAGAAGGGCCACAGTAGGACTTTGGAGTGGGCATTTGTAAATCAGTGGTTTTGTCTCATCCACTGAACCATCCCACCCACCACCACCCGCAGGAAAGAACAAATTGGCCGTGGTTCCCTAAATAAACTAATCTTCAAACATGGAAATGTAATCTAAACCAAACACACTCCCAGAATGATTAACAGGCCTTCATTGCAGAGAATAAAATGCCAGACGAGGAACAAATATTATGTCCTATAAAACATGCTGCCATGTGTTATTTACATAAGTCAAGTGGTTTAAAGAACTATGAAACGAAAGAAAGTCCACAACAGTTGTTAACACTCCTATTAAAATGATTCAGACTAACTTGACTAAAGCTACTTGGGCCAGAAGGTGAAAATCATTCATTGATATTGTTGGTAAACTATGGCCGGACTAACAAGTATTCCTGGAATGACAACATCTTTGAAAACAAAAAGGTGTTAACAGGATGATTAACCCTCCTGTTGTCTTCGGGGTCAACATGACTCGCCACTGTGTTAAAGACCCTGATACACAGAATATGAGGACAACAGGAGGGTTAAGAAAACTTGGGTTAATGTTACTTGCCTTGACGCTACATTGGCCCTGTTGGGTAATGTAACACAGCATAATACAACGCAGTACAACCCAGCACGCAACACAGCGGAACTTAAAACAGAGTAAAGTTTACGTAACATGACGTGACATTGTGTAACGTAACGTAACGTATCTTCACGTAACATAACGTAGCGTAACTCCATGTAACACAGCATAACGTAACACAGCATAACGTAACACAGCGTAACTTCATGTAACGTAATGTAACATAAAACAGCGTAAAGTTAACGTAACATAGCGTGACATTGTGTAACGTAACGTATCTTCACATGACATAACAAAGTGTAACTCCATGTAACACAGCATAGCGTAACATAGCGTAACGTCATGTAACGTAACATAAAACAGCGTGAAGTTAACGTAACATAGCGTGACATTGTGTAACGGAACGTAACTTCATGTAACACAGCATAAAGTAACGCAGCGTGACTTCATGTAACGCAACGTAACATAAAACAGTGTAAAGTTAACGTAACATAGCATGACATTGTGTAATGGAACATAACATAACTTAACTTCATGTAACGTAACTTCATGCAACGTAACGTAACTTCGTGTAACGCGGCGTAACGTAACGCGGCGTAACGTAACGCGGCGTAACGTAACGCGGCGTAACGCAACGCGGCAAACTTCATGTAACGTAACGGAAATTAATGGAACGTAACGTAGCGTGACGTAACGTGACGTAATGTAACTGGTAGGCTAACATGCACCAGCACACACACAACTTATAGGGTAATCTCGGGACTTTTACAGATGTCTTCATTTAAAAATAAGGGAGGAGAGGGGGTTAAACTTTTGCAGCACAGGTTTGTGATGTGGGTATAGCGCCACCTATCCCAGTGTAGCCCAACCATGAAGACGGTCTACAATTAGGTAAAATTATTGCCTCCTTTACATTTCATCTCTCCATTTTATGAAATAGACTGATGATAATTTCAAATATTAATTTATGCATTACCATAAAATGTATAACAACACCTCAGGAAAGGAAAGTGACTCTCACACATGGTCTTTGTAAATCATAAACCTCTCAGTGTTGGACTAAGAAATCTGGTTCTGACTGATCTCTGAAGCCTATTATAACTGATTTATTCAGGCTGCTTTCAAAGTAAAGTATTTAACAGTGTAGTTAAGTCTTCTACTTTATTTTTTCACCAAAATAAAATATCTTTAGTAATTCAAAAAAATTGCTGAAATAAAAAAACCTTAACCATTCAGAATATGTGTACAGTGTGCCAGTTTTTGGATTGCTTCAATGTCTAACAACAGATTGTTTGATCCTCGTTTTTAAAGATATTACAAGCACAACAGATTCCTGCATACAGATATAATGAGACTCCTGGGTTACTTAGACAATTCAAATCACAGCAGCATCTGAGCATGTTTGTCTTACCTGACTGAAACTCATCCTGGAATCTTTTCTTATGTTAGTTTTTTGGGGTGGAGAGTGGTTAATTCAATCTATGGATCTAAGCTCAACAGAGGCAAGTTGACCATAGATCCACAGGAAACTGCTGGCAGGTGACGACACCCTTCACTGATAAACGATGGCCTCGAGCTAATCTCGTCACACATTATTACCCTGAATCGCCATTGTGTTTGCTTTTTACAAACACTTGCATTTGCAAGTAATGGACCAGATGAATAGTTCCACTCTGCAGCTTCAGGAACTTGTTGCATGCATTAGATCAACATCTATGATAAATGCAAGGCAGATGAAAATGTATTTTTTTAATTGAGAGTGAATATCAGGATACACAATAAATGTACAATTAACCTACTAGAACACACAAGGGAAGTGCGAAGCTCCACCAAATCCAATGTAAAAAAGTACCGTTTTTCGCTGTGATGATTGGATCTCCCTGAAATGTTTTATTTGGTTCTTCCTTGGCCCGTGTGACACCCCTCCTAACCACTTCGGTGCAAATGGTCTGGCTAGTTATTGCATAACAATGCATAAACACACACACACAAACACACACATAATAGCGAAATTAGATTTTTTTGTAAATGATGCATTTAAGTGGTTTTGCATAATCTAGTTAAATTATCATATTTTGCAATAATAAAATCTTTTATTTTTTTGTATATTGCTCTCAATTTACTAGAAAGAGATAAGAACAATCACAGTAAGCCTGAAAAAAAATCAAGTGAAGACAATAAAGTTAAGAGTAGTGAAGACTTGTATGTGCAAAAGTATGTTAAAATAAATCGGTGTGTATATATAAATGTGTATAATTAACAACAACATAGCATAAAGTCGTGCTTACTTCCAATTTGTGGCTTAAAAATAGGCCTTTGGGAGTTCTTAGGCTATTTAAAAGTGTGGAATGTTGCTTTGAGAGCGTTCGATCACGGCCGAGCGGGGGCTGGGCCCATAGATTGGCCACCTTCAAGCATTTGATCACCTCCGGTAAATCACATCAGTGATGTGTCATCCACTCATCTCAGCCTGGGATGATAAAGTCATCGGCCCTGACAGGAGGTTTTAATCGTCCCTCAGGACTGGAAGTGAAGTTTTTCTCTGTGACCCTGTCCCACTGAGGGACCAGCTCAGTCTGCCCCTCTCAGAGCGCCGGCTCAGCACTCTGTCTCAAGCTGACCTAAAGACGGATACGACGTCTAATACCCTGAAGTATTTATTTTTTTCCTGAAAGAGAAGGGGGATACAATCACAAAGAATGGGGGACTATGACGAAGACACTGCATTCCTCGGACAGACGGGCCCTTACTTCTGGACCACATTCTTCCTGCTGAACACAGTTTTTGTGTCAACTGGGTTCAACGGGCTTTACATCGTGTTTGTCGGGGCAACTCCGAAGCACCACTGCCTCATTCCGGACGTCAACCTCACCGACGAGTGGAGAAAAGCCATCATTCCCTTTACAGCGGTGGACGGCGTGGACGTGCCGAGCCAGTGCAGCCGATACAAGCTGGATGTGGTTAGAAATCTCTCTGCGAAGGGGTTCAGTCCTGGGAGGGATGTCAACCTCACTAACGTGGAGCAGGAGGGATGTTTGGATGGATGGAACTACAGCAAGGAGATCTACCACTCCAACATCGTCACAGAGGTCAGTACGACAGGGACGCGGTGAGTTCTCTACGAGGGGTTGAAAAATGTGCTTTTAATTTGAAATGTTTGTCCTTCTCTTCCCAGTGGGACCTCGTATGTGACAACCAGTGGAAAGTTCCTTTTGCGTCCTCGACTCTCTTTGTAGGGTACCTCGTCGGGTCCCTGATCTCAGGCCAGCTGTCTGACAGGTATTTATATTCCCATATTCCCACATGATCCTTTAGTGTAGGACATTCACTGCCTTGTCCTCATACCTGAGGGAGTTTTATCAAACACAAAGCTGTTTAACACTGTTAGAGAACAGTGAAGAAGTGTTTGGAAAATGCTCATTAAATAGAAAATGAATTCGTCCTGATTAGTTCACTAGTTAGAGGATTATACGCAGTCATGTGAGGACTATTGTAATGACAACAGCCCCATCTACTGTTTAAGGTGACCTTCTCCAGAGCTTTTTGGAGAGGCCTGTTGTTATTTGTTCAATCATTAGTTATCACCTTATTTTTTACTTCACTTTTGTCTTGGGTTGCACTGATTTACCTTAAAACTGGAGGCAAAGCTACTTAATGCCGAATCATCTATTTTAATTTGCTCTGTCTATGTTAAACAGTGTATTCACTGTAAAGCTCCCCTTCTAAATTAACAGTCAATAAAGAGCTCTACAACATTCAAACATGCACACTGACATTGCCGAGCTCACTTCACACACTGCATCAGTGTTCAGTGTCTTCCTCAAGGACACTTCGTCAAGGACTCTAGGAGACCTCCGATCACTAGGCGACCTGCTACTGAGCCTCAGTTGTCCCCAAGGCTGAGCCAGCTATGATTCACAAGTCTCAAGCACATTAAATTGAAGTTGAAGCCGTCCGCCGTAGATTTAAATTATTTAACGTGTTTGTTTACGGTTCAGCTCGGCGTACTTTGCTGCAGCGTCCTGCAGGAAAACAAAAGGCGCTCGAGCGATGAACTACGTGGCTCTTGTGCAGCTGTGCAAACTTTACACGCAACAGTGTGCGTCTCCTAATGTTTGAGGCCAAAGCAACAAACCGGCCTGGAGAGTTTAGATCCTAGATTTGAAGAGAAGACAGAGAAGTCAAGAGCATGAAAGTCTTGTAGAATCGCTCAACGATGGTTATTTTCTTTACTGATCCTCTAATCTTGCAAGTAAACTTAACTATCTATATCTGTATTTTTCCATTCAGGTTTGGGAGGAAGAAGGTTGTTTTCATCTCTCTCGCCGCCCAGTGTCTCTCAGTCCTGCTGCAGTCCTTCTCTCACTCATGGAGGATGTTCTGTATCATGTTCCTCTTCGTCGGAGCCTCCCAGATCTCCCTCTACATTTCTGCATTTGTACTAGGTATGAGTTCATCACTCCTCAGCAGATGTTTGGCCCTTCAGGCAGACAATGCTGCCGCCTACATGAAACATGCATGTCACTATCTGCTGCTTTATAATGTGACGACGTCTTCGGCAGGAACTGAGGTGTTGAGTAAAAGCTTGCGTGTGGTGTTCACGACCCTCGGGGCCTTCCTGTTCTACTGCATCGGGTACATGACGCTACCCTGGATCGCGTACGCCATCAGAGATTGGAGGACTCTTCTTGCTGTTCTGTCCACAACCTCTTTGGTCTACATCCCTCTGTGGTGGTACGTCAATCATTATACTTTCGAAGACAGATGAGCATGAACTCCTCATTCAGTAGCCGTGATGATGGACACGATCCTAATTGTCGAGCCTGGCAGGTTCATCCCAGAGTCTCCTCGGTGGCTGATCACTCAGGGACGACTGGAGGACGCCGAGGCCATAATAAGAGAGGCTGCAAGGAAAAATAAAGTCGAGGCGCCACTGGTAATCTTTAGAGAATCACAGGTGAGGCTTTTACTTCTGCTATTAATAAATTAAATTTTTGCCCTGTTGCATCACAGTAAAAGTCACAAGCTCCCTTGTTTGCATTTGTTTTCTCCTGCAGGCAACGGCTCCGAGCAGGAGATACACCATGCTTGATGTTCTGAAATCCAAGAACATAAGATGCATCACACTGATGTGTCTTATTTTGTGGTGAGCAGCTGTTGTTTTCCTCATTCCGGCGTTCAAAATGTACGAAAAACGGCACTTGGCAATGCAAATAATCCCGGCACAAGGGCACGCTGTTCATTCTGTTTGCCTCTTTTTCTTCCGCTCAGGATGGCAATAAACATCGGATATTTTGGTTTATCACTGAACACCTCCAACCTCAGTGGGAACCCCTTCATGAATTGCTTTTTATCCGCCGCTGCCGAGGTCCCGGCGTACATTGTATCCACGTGGCTCCTCAAGAAATGTCCAAGAAGAGCACTGCTGTCGTCGTTCCTGGTCATCGGAGGAGGACTTCTCCTGCTCATCCAGTTCATCCCTGATTGTAAGACTTGTTTTTATTGTGCAGAAATACAAACTTAGTTGCATGCATTTTAGATTTCCCTTTTATTAGGCCTATTAATGAAACCTCCATTGATTGAGGATGGAAGCACGAATATCAGAGACATAACTGCATCTGCAAATTAACCCGATATTGAGCACATCACTAGAGACGGGTTGGGAATAATCTGAACTTCTTTCAAGCTGCAGGCATGTTGAAAATGATGATACATGGTGATGCAAAGTTTCCCACAGTTAGCTATGCAATCAATGATTGAATACTTCACCCAACCTCAACCAAACTACTCCCCAAATGTTTGTACTCAACAGTTCACATGAGTCCGTCGTCTATCTTCCCCAAGCGTCCTTCCTCCTGCATGAATAATACACTGTTGTATTTATATGTATGTTTAAGGTTACAGAGAAGTGAAATAGATTCTGAAACTCTGTCCTCCTCAGCTCTTCAGTACGTCTCTCTGGCTCTGGAGATGACGGGGAAGTTTGGCTTCACCATGGCCTTCGGCATCGTCTACATCTACACAGCAGAGATCTACCCCACCGTGCTCAGGAACATCGGCATCGGGATGTGCTCCTCCGCCGCACGCATCGGCAGCATCACAGCCCCTTACGTCATCTATTTAGGTACGTAGAGCATATTTACTATGGATTCATAAAAAGAAGCTGTAACGTTTCTATAATTCATTTTCTAACGTCAAATCTTGCTTCTCTTGTGGTTTCCAGGTACCTACAACAAGGTTCTGCCTTACATACTCATGGGAAGTCTCACAATCGCCTCCTCTGTAGTTAACTTCTTCCTTCCGGAGACCCTGAATAAAGATCTTCCAGAAACACTGGAGCAGATGCAAGAATGTCAGGGGTATGTTACCTGGGCGTCTTTGAATATCCTCAGATTACCTTTACAGCATTATGTTGGAATGTACTATAGTAGATAAGATAAAGGCAGAAGGAAGTATCAGTCGTTTTATTACTTCTCCTTTCCATTGACCTTAAATGACCTCAATATTCACTAACTTACTGATATGCTGATATGTCCATTTTTATATTGTCTGTCTTTCTAAGCTGCTAGCTACCTACAGTATATGCTACATAGCCAGTGAAGATACAAACACAATAAAAGTAAAAAAGAAAACAGCGAATAGACAGATTACGTGTGAGCTTTGCCTGTTTCTAACCGCCGTGTTTCTTCAGGTTGTGCAGGGGACCCGCGAAGAGGAAATACATGGGGAACGGAGGAAGCGACAGCCTGGTGAAACGTGAGGCCAAATCTAGCGTGCAAAGTCTGACGGCGTAGATTCCTTCACTGCTTCACTTTGAAGAAACAAAGAATGTAAAAAAATGTGAAAATAAAACCTTTGCACATGAACAGTCGGATCCAAAAACTCTGAGAACCTTTTTACCGTTTCTTAACTACTTTTTTTATAGGAATGTGTCAAAGCAAACTTTTAGATCTGTATGTATTGTCTCGTTGGTCTGTCGTTTCCACCATATATGTCATTAAAAATTGAACATTTAAACCCTCCTGATATCAAGTCTGGGTTGTTTTTATCAAATGCCGTGTCAAAAAGAAAAATATTGAAGCATTGTTACAGGATCAACTGCGGCACGGACCTCTGTTCTGCAGAGGCATGTCATCCGCTCGGGGTCAAAGTCAGGTGGAAGAGGATTACTGCCCGTAAACATTGTGATGATGTCACATTATGCATCTTAAAGGGAGAGTGATCTATACCCTGCTGAACATGCTAAGAAGACTATAAAAAAAAAGTGGAGCCAATGCCTGAAAGAGCTTTATTGTTTGAAAATACTAACCGGTGCATTAGCGCTGATTTCATATCAAACATCATTGGAAGCGATGAAGAAACCGGTTTTATTACTGTTTCATAAGTGCAGAAGTGCTGCGAAGCCTGTTTTTTCTGTGTAACTGTGTAACTTTCTCGATCACGGGAAGGTGCATATCAAACATTAACTCGGCTGTCCTGTCGTCCTTTAAAGCTTCTAGCGACACAGTCTTATATGTGATAGCACTGACAAGCTGTTTGTCCTCGTTCCTTCTGCTCTTGTTGGACTGATATTGGGGAAATAATGGGCAACTTAAAAATCAGAGACTACGACAGCATCACATCTTTTCTTGGATCTTGGGGGGCCTTTCAGCTGAGGGTTTTCTTAGCACTGGCCATCAGCATTCTACCGAACGGGTTTATCGGCATCTATATCGTGTTTGTCGCCGACACACCGCCTCACGAGTGCAACGTGCCCGAAATCTATGGCCTCAGTGACGAGTGGAGAAATGTGACGATCCCGTTGGAAACGGTGGACGGCACTGTGAAGCGCAGCTCCTGCTCCAGGCTCAACCTGGCGGTCGTCGCCAACTACTCTCAGAACGGACTAGTTCCGGGTGTGCACGTGAACGTGAGCGACATTCCCCTGGAGGGATGTCGGGACGGGTGGACGTACAGCAAAGAAATCTACCAGTCAACCGTCGTCACAGAGGTGAGCAAGAAGAATCGGTTAGCACGAGGTTTGTCCTTTCCAGTTTGCAGAATAAACCAAAGAGACAGATCATTGAAGGCTAATTAAAGATTATTTAAATTATAGAACTGACCCAATGTGCACTTTTCGCAGTGGGACCTGGTTTGTGAAAATGCGTATAAAACTCCACTGACCACCTCCATAAATTACGTCGGTGTGCTAGTTGGAGCGTTTCTCTCGGGCCAGATGTCTGACAGGTCTGTTCTGGACAAACTCTATCATATGTTTGCTGTAAACAAAAAGAATGTAATGAAACTAACTCATTATTTACCTGCATTTGCAACACAGGTATGGAAGGAGGCCGGCCCTCTTTGTCATGATGGTTCTTCAGACGGTGGCTATTGCAGCGCAGATATTCTCCCCAAGCTGGGAGGTGTTTACATTCATTTTCTGCTTCGTGGGTGCCGGGGGATTCTCTAACTATATCATTGCATTTGTGCTGGGTAGGTTTCTAAACAAGGATTTACAGAATGTCAAATTTAACAGAGAAATAGGTACGTTTTTGTTTTTTTTTAAGCGATGAGTTTCCAGCTGCGCTCGTAGCTCTGTGAGGCTGCAGGGTTTTGAGGTAAATGCTAACGCTAGCATGCTGACATGGCAGGTCTAACATGGGGATGCTAACCAGCTTGACCCTAAATGCATCACACCCGCTTTTTACAGCATAGAATTACTTTCTACAACCAAACTCATCAGGGTCCCAATACGCTTGTACAGAGGGGATGTGATTTATCACCTATACTTCAAGCAGCCACCAGGGGGCATTCCGGATCTTTTGCCATCCCTTTATATGAGCTGATATCTTGTCCAGTCTTTATATACAGTCTACAGGACAAACTCATTTTTATTTATCATTTAATTTGTCGTGCTTGTTTGGCCCACAGGTACAGAAATCTTAAACTCAAAAGCCAGAGTGGTCTTCTGCTCCCTTGGGGTCTTCATGAGCTCAGCTTTGGGATACATGCTAATGCCACTAGTGGCGTACTACCTACGAGATTGGCGGATGCTGCTGATTCCCATGGCTGCATCGGGCTTGATATACGTACCTCTGTGGTGGTAAGAAGATATAAACTCTTGCATGCTTTAGTTTGGGGAAAGTCATCTGAATAGGTGTAATGACTCCCGCTGTGTGTCCAGGTTGTTACCAGAGTCTCCTCGCTGGCTGCTCTCTCAGGGACGAGTGGAGGAAGCTGAGGCCATTCTGAAGGATGCTGCCAAGGCAAATAACGTAGTGGCTCCACAGGCCATTTTCACACATGCTGAGGTAAGTTTATTGGCAAGGACTATTAATACATATAACTGTTTCAGAAGAGTATTAGTGTGCCTTTCTAGTTCAGTGCTTTTAGCATGTGGTGACATCATTTCAGATTGTTCATTCATGTTCAGGTTGAGTGAGTCTTTTAGGTGCTGCTGGTGTTTGATTCACACGTAGTTTTAGGATTTGAGCTGCCAAGTTGTGTGAACCAAATCCTGCCTTTTGTCCCAGATTGAAGATGCATTGGCCATGAAAGACAAGAAATACAACATTTCTGTCGTCCTACAAAGCTGCAATATCTTCTCTCATACTGTACTGTGTTCGCTTTTGTGGTACGTGCATCATCTCTTTATTTCCAATCTGTCATGAAAGGAGACACCCACTGCAGGGATGATTCAACCCTCTGCCTGCAAACACTGAATTATTAATCAGTTGTTGTTCTCCTGAACTTCCCTGCAGGATCATCATCACCATGAACTACTACGCTTTAATCCTCAACACCTCCAACTTGCACGGCGACCCTTATGTGAACTGCTTCCTGTCCGCTGCGACGGAGGTGCCAGCTTACATAATAGCCTTGATACTGCTGAAGTATTGCTCCAGGCGCTTGTGCCAGTCGGTGCCTCTCTTTTTTGGAGGCGTTATGATCCTCTGTGTTAACCTCATTCCAATAGGTAATGTTCAACATCAGCTCCTCAAGCACAAATTGTTAATTATTTAGCTTTTAGTGTTTTTTAGCAACATTATGCAAAAACTAAAGTAGTATTTCTATATTTCCCCAGATCTATCTTGGGTGCCTGTAATGCTTGAGATGTTTGGGAAATTTGGCGTCACATCCGCCTTCTGTGTCGTGTACGCCGTCACGTCGGAGCTCTTCCCCACTGTGATTAGAAACACAGCTATGGGCTGTTGCTCCATGGCTGCTCGCGTCGGAACCATCATCTCCCCCTTCGTCATTTACCTGGGTACGTCTTTTAAGTTAGATATTATAATTACTGTGTATGAAGCATGTTAAGCACGTGTCTTTTTTTAACATAATCGCACCTCCGAGACAAGTTTTCAATATGTGTTTCATTCCTTTATTTCAGGACAATATTACAAGGCCCTCCCGTACATACTGTTGGGAGTTTTGGGCATTTTTGGTGCCTTCATTTGTCTCCTGCTGCCAGAAACATATGGAAAACCTTTACCAGAGACCATAGCACAAATGCAGAAGATATGCGGGTGAGTTTACACGCTGTACAGATCCTGTGTATCTGCAGCCGCTACTTGATGTTTTGATTAAACGTCTTTTGAACGTTTCGACAGGCAAAGAGAAAGAAAAGAAAAGGAAGCTGACCACGGAGAGACCACAGCTGGTTGTCACGGCAAAGAATCCAAGTTGTAGTTCGTCATGGATTATAGTTTTCTTTATTTAACTTTTGCATGTAATATTGAAGGTCATGTGGTTGTCAGAAACAAGACTGGAAGTGATGAGCATCAGGTTTAATCTGTTATAATAACATTTTTTTTTGTGTATTTGCAACCTAATGTTACAGGTCCCGGTGTGGGTACCTGATAGCAGCTTATATTGATTACTCTGGAACACAGGACACAATAATCGGACACTGAAGCGTGCTGTCTTCTCCATGCGATCCACAGAATAATGGCTTGTTTATTAAAC
>CAAKHC010018759.1:10807-22946 GCA_901007825.1 Macroramphosus scolopax
TTGTGTCTTGACTGTCACTACTAAATTCTGTAATAATATATAATATATATAATATATAATATAATATAATCTTTCTATAATAAACTACTGTCACATCCCATCAGACGGGATCGACAGTAACTGGCCAACAACAGTGAACACTAACTTACGTTCCAGCTGCACTGTTGTCATCTTTTATTGTGTTGAACACGTCATTTATATGTTTTGTATCAGAGCAGCAGACGCGTCCGTCCTGCTCTGTTCGTGGTCGTCGTGCTCGCATGCAGTGGAAGATGTTAAACGCAGAGTTGCAGCAGTGTTTGCTGTACGTTTCATCAGTGATGTCAGTTTGAAGTGGGCCTCGCTGTGCACGGGAAAACCTGCCAAGTCATTTCAGAAAGCCACAGCTTTGAAAAGATTAAGAGGATTAAAAACAGAACACAGTTTTGTCCAAACAGCAAAGCTTCAAATGGACGTCCCTGCTCTGACAGTGTTTGGACAATGTCCCCTGGGCCAGACTCACCACTGCCGACTGCTCCCAGACTTCAACACAGGCTTTAGATTCCCCGAGACTCGTCTCCGAGCCGCCGCTTTGTTTCCGATCTGATTGAACAGCAACACCTTGAGGCTCCGTTTGTCATCCTGGGCCACAAACCACGAGCAGACACGTCCAACCGTCCTCACGCCGCTCTGATGCAGATCATCCAGGCCAATAAGCTGAACATCAAGGTGAAGATAAAATCCCAGAAAAGATTCTTTTGGGGAAGCAGACAGGTGAAACCGCTGATTCTGAATACAAATGACAAACATGTGCATGTGCTTCATGCAGTATTCATCTCCCACAGATGTGTCTGCACTTAACATGGCAGAGGCTTCATGGAATCCATCACCATAGTGACATGGCAGACGTTTTCCTCATGTTGTTGCCATGACAACCTTTCAGAGACAGAATTTATTTCCAAAAGAGACAGAAACCCTCCTGGACTGCCGACTCTGTGAGGGAGTTTTACTGTAAATGTCTGTATACACACGGTAAACATTGTGCACATACGCGTGTGCCCCCACAGATGTGCTAACAGCAGCATCCACATCTGCTGGTCAAACACAGCTTCACACTGTAAATACGGAGTTACACATCACAGCCTGTACGTTCAGAGCGCTCCAGTAGGATCATCTCCTCACTCCTTTTCTGTCTTTCTGTACCCAACGACTCCTATCTGCTGCTATGTGCTGCAGCTAATTGAAGTTAAGAGACCTGGGGAAGGTTCTGAGGGCCCTCTTTAATGAAGTCTGATCTCATTAAAAGATACAGCTGCCAGTGTGAGTGGAGAGGAAAACATGCTGGGACAAAGGAGGGAAGGCCAGCGAGAGCATCAGCAAGTTGTTCTCCGAGTATTGAAACATCCCCGTTAACAATGCACCAAACACAAGTTTAATATTTGAATATGCACAGAATGAAATCTGCAGTCTTGAGGGGCCGTTTGTTGTTACGCTCCTCCGTCAATGTTTGGATGATGCTAACAGATGTGTGGATGGCGAGTCGATGCATCCACAGGAACTGTTGTGTTGCACCGGGCACGGAGAGAGAAGACCTCCCACCTCCTCCACCGACAGGAGGAAGAATCCATCCGGTGATATGAGTCCTGTCGGTTCGTACCTGCACTTGGGCCGATATCTTGAAGAAGCAGCAGTGTGTGCTCTGATGACTTTATCACCCAGCGCTCCGTCTCCCAGGTTCGCGGGGCCCCGTGGACTCTGGTTCTGGGAGGGTTTAATTTCTCTCTGAGAAATCAGCCGGGATCTCGCAGCATCAAACTGGACCGTCAGTCAGCTCCGGAATCCACCGCCGCCCGAAGGCAGCAGAGACCATCTCACACAAAGGTTCTACTGTCCCACCACGTCCAAACACTCATGTTTGTGTGTCAGCCGACTCCGTCTGTGCCCGGCTCAAACCAAACCTCCAACTCTCAGCCGGCCTGCTGTGCCAGCTCCACTTCCCCAGCCATCTTCAACTGGCCTCCCCCAAAGTAATGCAGACTTACATCAATGGGATACGAATGCACACACAGGGAGAGGTGCAGCCTTTTCTACTGGTATGATAAGTTGCTCTGAGCTCTTTGAGGTCTGCCGGTGCCCGACCCTTCAGGGCTCTGGGGATGAGGAGAAGGATTTTAAATTCTATTCTGGATTTTACAGGAAGAAGAAGGTGAAGAGAAGCTAATATAGGAGAAATCTGATCTCTTCTTCTTGTCGGTACACGGCAGCAGCATTCTGAATCAGCTGAAGCTTCTCCACAGTTTTATTGGAGCCTGGCAGTCACTATGCAGGGACCAGTTCCTCTGCATCCTTCAGACAGGAAGTGGCTGTTGTGATGTGAAGCAGGTGGAAAAGGCCGTTCTAGAAATGTGTTGCTGGAGTTGAAGGACGTGTCCTGATCAAAGATAACTGCCAGGCTGCTTACGGTGGCCGAGGAAAAACGACATCATTAGTCAAGTTGTTTCTCAGGTTTCTGGGGCCATTAAAGGACGTGAGCTTTGTCTGAGTTTAATAACAGACATTAGGAGGTCGGTGGTGAGTCTCCACGCTGTCTCAGTGCTGTGACCTGCTCTGACTGAACATCCTCACATGAACTGTTGTTATTTAAAAGGCAGGTAACTGTTTGGTAACTATTTCCTGCAGGGTGTTTGACAGGGAAGGTTGGATACACGAATCAACATGACGATCTGATATTAGAGACTTTAGATAACAGGGATGGAACCTTTGAGAGTCCACATTGAGCTCTGCTTCAGGTTAGAGGAGCTTTGTGGAGCGACTGGGGGCTGACAGGAGCTACGCTGGGTCGTCTGTATCCGGCTAACAAGAGCTGTCCAGCTGATCCGTCTTCCAGGGTGCAGAGACGACACGACACGTCTGACAGCCGGACGTCAGCAGAAGAACTCCTCCAACCCAGACATGTGGAGTGGATTGTTTGTAACCTTGTTGCATTCGTCCCTTTAAGGTCAAACCAATCAGCCCCCCCCCCTTTGCAAGATTGATTAACATTACCTGATATTTAAATCAACAAGGAAACAGTCCAACAAACAGAATCCTTCACTCTATTGATCCCGTCAACAGATTAACCATGAAGGCCTGAAGGAAAAGAGAAAAACAGGAGATTAAAGATTGACAAGAGGAGTGTAGAATATCTCCATCATCAGGCTGAACCGACCTGAAGGTGTCAGTCTGCCATGTGTTTTAAATCCTTCCTCCCCGTCGGTGACGGAGCCTGTCACCACCAGCATTACCTCCCTCTCCGTGTTTGACCAACCGTTCGCACATTCTCTCCTTCACATGTCAACAGGCTGACACTTGAACCTAATTGGCCACTACTGCAGCGAGAGTGTCGAGTCTCCCGGGCGTAAGTGTTTAAATTCTGTCTTTGAAACCTGAGTCTGCCCACAGGGTCATTTCTCCCTGGGTGGGGAATCAGAAACTGACACAAACAACAAGCGTTCCAGTTTTGGCCGGGGCCACCGGGTGTCAGGGCCCCGTGGCGGACACATCAAACAGATGTTCTGCCCCATTCGGACTGCCCCCCCCCCGATCCTGACCGACCCCGAGAGAAGCTTATTTCACTTCATCAAACACTCCTCGGTTCCAGCCTGTCGACAAACTAAGTGAACGGGCAGCAGTTTGTTTTCCCACATAAACGCTCTCACTCACAGGACACATCTGATAAACACCTTGATAATCTGAGCGGGTTGTGAGTGGCCTGGCGGGTACGAGCGCCCCCGGTCCCTGACTGGCAGGTGTTAAATTGCCATTGAATAATATCAATATCACATGAAGATGTTCTAACTTAAGTTATGGGTTGTGATCTGTGGCGAGATCACAGATCAAATACGGCAGCAGACAGAATCCATTCCCACAGAATTATAACTCCCAGAATAGTACGGAGGACCCGGAGACAGGACGCGGGGGGGGGCTGTGTGTCGGGACGACGTGATAGAATCACTGATAAAATCACTCTGGGGTGTTGATGAGTGTGAATGCTGGGAAACAGAGATATGTAGACGACATCGTGTCGAGCTGACAAGATCGAGCTTGAAAACTTCTTATAATCAACACCGGCCGTCCATGTTGCCTCTGAGTCCCCCCCCTCGGTGGTGGACCAGTCGGCGAGGCCTCCACCACTCTCAACCCATCATCTGATGGAGAGTTCAGTTGACTGTATGTGTCACCATTTAAACTATCCAGCCTCTGAGAAATAAATAGCATATCGATCAATCTGCAGTTGTTCAACCAGCATCAGTTCCAGTAGCTGCACTCGTCGGGGCCTCTGTTACACTGTCTTTAAATCTAGATCATTTATTATACTTAACTAATCTTCTCTGTGTCCAACCCGTCTGTAGGTGAACGTATCACACCTGAGCAGGCGGCTGCAGCCTGGCTGCGCCGGGGGAGCACGGTGCCTTGCTCAAGGACACTTCAGCTGTGAATGTTGTGGGAGGGTGAAATTCTGTAGCTTCACTGACTCCGCCCACATTCCTGCGGGTCCTGGGCTCACCTGCACCGCTGCTCCAACCCCTGGACCACAGCTGACCCCAATACAGGTTTGATATATATAATAATCATAAGGAAGTGATGGTACCACAGGACACGCTCCGACCTGGTGGGAGCAAACTGCAACATTACAAAAGAAGCTGGTAATTTAGGAGTCGGAGAGGAAGCTGGATTTGGGAATAAACAGAATTGTCACAAATAACATGATATCTAACAGCATCTGTACAGATGTTAGTTCCAGCTCGTTTGTTTTTGATCTCAGACCGAAGCTACCAGCTCTCCAACAACTGTTAACCTGTTGGAGTCTATCTATCTGGATGATAGGACCTCCAGATGTTTGTTCCCCGACGCGAGGACGGTGTCTCCACATGCCCTCCGGACGTCCCATAAACACACATGAACCAATACGACTCCGTCAGGAAGTGAAAGACAACAATCACATGAAAGGTAAATACTTCCAGAGTGAGTGTGAGGACGTCTGGCAGGCGGAGGACGGGGGAGCAGCCGGGACGGAGACGGGGAACAACTGTTGTGGTGGGTTTGAAATGATGAACCACAAGGTAAACTCAGAACGGCTCCTCCTCATCCTCCTCCCGTCTGACTGCAACAAACTTTATCTTTCACAGACATTCAGAAAACTCTAACATTCAAGACTTTGTAAAAGTATTGTCAGTGTACTAATACATGGAGTATTAGTGGATGAGGTAGTTGGAAGTAAAGTAGTCTGAAGGTGGAAACTACATTACAGAATATTACATTACAACTTCATCCTGCTGAGTAGAGTCGCAGTGGAAGTAGGAAGAAGTACAAGTACCTCACACCTGTAACTAATGAAGTATAAAACCTTAACAAATGACCCTGATTGACCCCCCCACCTGTATTGGTGGCTGCCACTGACGTCCTCATTTCCTGACATTAACACTGCTACAACTAAAGTTACTCAATGGTTTAATCCACATGTGAATATTTCAGATATAATATCAGCTTACTTAACCTGTAATGGAGTACTTGTATAATTCAGAGTCAGTCGGCCTCTCCAGACTGCCTGTGATGACGCTGACTGGCAGTCAGAACACCGGCTCGCTCCCTTTAAACAGGCTGTTGCTGCTGAGGAGACGTACTCAGAGTGACAAGGACGAATTAAACATTGAACCTAATGGACGGGGAATGGAGCCTGGATGATGGGTGGCTGTAATGGAAGACACAGCCAAGTCCTCCTCAGACAGTACTGAGAGGAAGCAGCCATAAAAGTGATAATGAGGGGAAACCAGCTGGAATATCTGCCTGGATGAAGAGTCCAGAACAAACCCTCCATCACTCTATCAGCCCACCTGGTCATTAGCTGGAGGTTCGGTCCGATAGTCGTCTTTCACTCAGGAACGTTCCTAACTGGGTGAAATGACCCCGGAGTCTCTAACAGGCTGCTGGAGTCCTCCATATACTGAGGGAAGGTACTTCCTGTATCTTATATTCTGCAGCAGCGTGGTGGACCATCACTGATCAAAGGAAAGAAGAAAACACATTTTAATAACTAATCAGGGAAGCAGATCAGGAATTATCTTACTACTGATGAAGTACTGATGTGAGGGGATCTGAAACAGGAACCACAAACTTCAGCAGATATAGTGACGACTGTTTATGAAGGTTGTTCATAACTTAACTTGTTCTGTTTCTTAACCAAGTTGTACCAGTTCATTCATTCATTCATTCATTCATTCATTCATTCATTCATTCATCTGAAGGATCTTTGTCTGATGGAACGCTCGGTGTCAGAAACAGGTTAGAGACTCATAACTTCACAAGGTAGATAAGATAAGATAAGATAAGATAAGATAAGATAAGATAAGATAAGATAAAATAAGATAAGATAAGATAAGATAAGATAAGATAAGATAAGATATGATAAGATAAGATAAGATAAGATAAGATAAGCTAAGATAAGATAAGATAAGATAAGATATGATAAGATAAGATAAGATAAGATATGATAAGATAAGATAAGATAAGATAAGATAAGATAAGAAGATAAGATAAGATATGATATGATACAATAAGAGATAAGAGATAAGATAAGATATTTACAGCATCACAGCAGCAGGGAGGACAGTGAACACAATAAAGAATATTTATTAAAATAACAACAATGAATGAGTCCACATGTCCAGATGAATCATCAGATTAAGAGCTAATCAGTAAGTGATATCCAACTGATAGAATCAATAAGCTACATAGAAGCTGCGGTGCTGCAGAGGTCAGCAGTGATGTTCTAGTGATGGACGTCAGGTTAACAGAACAACTTTAGATGTTGTGATGTTTACATTTATTTTAGTTCTTCCCATTCTGTTAATGATGATGAGGTTGTACTGTTGTTCTACTTGGAGACTCTGGACCAGGACGGTCAACGATTCATTGATCACCTTACGTCAGTGACTCTGCCCGGAGGCCACAGATGGAACTCTGTATTCTAGACAAGTTCCTCACTGATGGACAAGCAAACAGGACGTCCCTGAGAGGAAGACTTGGGGACCGAATACAAACAGTGAACATGAATAAAACTGCTACTCTCCACTAAAGTCTCATTCATTGCTTCACCCACAGGAAGAATCATTTGGGTGAAGCATCGCCCCGGCAACAGCTGGAGAACATTCACATTTACAGAATGGGCCACAGATAAATAAAAAGACAGAAATGTGGTGTACTAACATTCAACATCTCCCAGACCTGTGACGCAGCTGCCAGACAAACATCTGAACCGTCTCCATAGCAACCAGGTCAACAGTCAACAGCCTAATTAAAACCATGTGTTTGCTCTGGATAGATGGATGCATACATCACCTGCGATCATTAGGACCAACAAACCACCGAGCCGGTTTAACGGTGTGATGTTGGTCCAGCTCTCCTCGACCTCCACGAGGGCCTGCAGCCAAAACAAACCGACTCCTGTCTCCTCCGATCGGTGAGCTTTTTATTCAGGCAGTCGCGACTGCGTGATGACATCAGAATACTGAAGGAGACGTCGACCAACATGCACCCGCAGGTGTCCTGTTCTTCAGTGTTACATCCAGAAACAACATTGGAATGTGTTGAACCGAGAGGACGAGCTGACACACGGCAGCTGTCAGGACGTTCAGAGGAACCTTCAACCTTCAGCCAGCGTCAGCGATCTATAGGAAGTCATACAATCACCTCCAGGAAATAGTGTAAAACGTGTCCATTTCATGCCAGTAATAAGTGTAATTATCTATTTAATAGCAGTTAAATCTCAATGATGCCGGCTCCCAGTCTGGACCTCCAGCTACAACCATGCACACACTTTCTGTAATTGTCATTAGTCTGCCTTCCTTCTTTGATGTCCCCATTTCATCTTAATGGTGCTTGACACACTGATACTGATACTGTGATTGGATTATTAGCCACAATTAAGGACAGGCTAGCTAATGGCTTTCAATGGAGCATTAACTATCAGTGGAGAGCAGACAATCAGTGAGAGGACGGTGTCGTCTTCACCGGGGTGACGGCAGATGTGTCTGTCTGGAGGACGTCGACTTTGAGAACTTTCACATTAGACGCTGCTCAGCATACATCTGGGGGAACACATGTGGATATTATTCATACACATGCATAGACTGAAGTGCATAGAGAGCCACTCAAACACCCACTCAAGCTGCCACGGATCCAAGGGAGTGCCTGGAGATGGATGTTCTTAATGTATGATTAATGGAGTCTGCAGATATCCACGCCAACTGTTGGAGCCTCCAGTCGTCAGGAAGAAGTAAACTACTTCACTCCTGCAGGAAAATCTTTTATTCATCTGTCGTTTTCCACAGAAGAGAATGACTGATGTACGTTTCCATCCACTTGACTTACATTCAATATAGATAAATACGATATATAAATTGTGTCACGAAGCCGGTGAACATCATCGGTTCCGCTCCGATGCTTTGATGGGAGGCTCGGACGGACATGCCTGTTAGTGCTGGGGAGGCTCCAGAGGTCACCTGCAGCAAACTGAAGATGATGGAATGTTTAGGAAGCGAGAGCTGGCTGGAGGACGGAACCAGTGGAAGGAACGATCTCATTCAGGTGCTGCTGAGTTATAAAAGGTCTCCGTCACCTTGAGAGGACGTTGCAGTCGTCCAGTGTGATCGATCCGAACCCATCAGAACCAGAAGGACGGGGAGATGGAACAGACCCACTGGACCACTGGACCACGTGGACCACAGGTCTCTGTTATTAGTTTGTTCTCCCCTGTTGTCAGAGACCTGCAGTGTTACAGACTGTGTTCTGTCTCATCTGATGACATCACCGTGTTGGGAATGATGTCACGGGTACACAAAGTCACACATGGTCACATGACCGGGATGTTCAGGAGACGTCACTGAGGGACTTCAGGAGTTAAAGTCAAGAATAAAGTGAAGGGAACTTTCCAGAACATTTAAAGGGTTTGTGACACCAGTGTCACCCTGGGCTCTAATGGGTCAAAGGGTCGTATCCAGAGACAGTAGGGTCATTCAACAGCAGGCGGAGACTACGACGTGTAGCCAGCCCAGTCCCACCAGACTGGAACATGCCCAGTGGGAGGCCAGTGGGAGGCCAGTGTGTCGGCCAGTGGTCGGCCAGTGGGAGGCCAGTGGGAGGCCAGTGGGAGCCCAGTGGGAGGCCAGTGGGAGCCCAGTGGGAGGCCAGTGGGAGGCCAGTGTGTCGGCCAGTGGTCGGCCAGTGGGAGCCCAGTGGGAGGCCAGTGTGTCGGCCAGTGGGAGGCCAGTGGGAGCCCAGTGGGAGGCCAGTGGGAGGCCAGCGGGAGGCCAGCGGGAGGCCAGCGGGAGGCCAGCGGGAGGCCAGCGGGAGGCCAGCGGGAGGCCAGTGGGAGGCCAGCGGGAGGCCAGCGGGAGGCCAGCGGGAGCCCAGTGGCAGGCCAGTGTGTCGGCCAGTGTGTCGGCCAGTGTGTCGGCCAGTGGGAGGCCAGTGTGTCGGCCAGTGTGTCGGCCAGTGGGAGGCCAGTGGGTGGCCAGTGTGTCGGCCAGGGGGAGGCCAGCGGGAGGCCAGCGGGAGGCCAGCGGGAGGCCAGCGGGAGGCCAGTGGGAGCCCAGTGGCAGGCCAGTGGGAGGCCAGTGGGAGGCGGCTCCACCCTGAGACAGGACGGAGGTATAGAACTGTATTTGTGGTAAACTCAGCTTCTATATGACGGTTGTTTCCAACCAGAGCGGCGACCTCTGCTACCTCTGCTACCTCTGCTGCAGGTGATGTATCAGCTCTTCAGTCGTGAAGTTCTCCAATGTTCCAGCTAACTTTACAAACGCTGTGGCAGCTTCTGTAGTGAGGACACCTCAGGACACGTCTTTCGTCCTTAACTTGAACCAAACATCACGTGTCCCGAGGAGGAAGGTCGGTCGGAGGCGGCGGCACAACGTGTAAAAATAAACAGTTTCTGACACGAGTCAGCCAGAAACAGCTCGGTGGCATTTAGGGAGATTTAATGAAGGTAAAACATGTGTGACAGGAGAATGATGCAATTAGACTTCATGATCTACTGGAATGTTATTTCAGAGGAAGTAAAATACGTCGGACTGATTCTGTTTGTGGCGGTGAGTCGCTCAGCCACTCCAAACACCTGATTGTGAGGCAAACAATATGGTCTTTGTGCTGCAGGTGCTTTTGAAAGGCAGAGAGACGCTGTGACACACGGAAACCTGCGAAGGTGATGGAAGAGACTGACACCAGCGTGTGATGTCCCCTGGGAGGAACCGGTATGGAGGGATGGGGGGTTTCAGGGGGGGCACGGCAACCGACTGATTGACAGAAGAAAAGGAGGATGGAAACAGACAGCAGAGAGACTCCAACACCTCAGCAGCTGCATTTGCATTTGACATTCTAGACCTTCAACAGCCACGCGTAGATAAAGAATATTATAGCAATTGAAAAGGATTCACCAGCAAGATGTGTAGAAAAATACCAACGGATTGATGCTGCTGCAGAAAAAAGGAGCCTCATAACTCCTGACTGTCACAGGCTGCACGTCGGTGCCAAAACTAATTCCAGGAGTCAGAAATCATCGTTGAAGGGACGTTTTCTCTGCATGGAACAAAACAGTCAGTAAAAAGGTGGCTGCACCAGACGTGACACAGACCTACCGAAGCAGCCTGTTTTTGCTGTTCCTCCACTCTGAAGCCAATTATAAGAAAAGATTTCGACTCGAGGAGTGTGCAGTTTATCTCACAGTACACCAGTGCAGCTAATTAAATCCTCCAAACTTACAAAAAAAAAAGTCTTGCTGTCAGTCGGAGCCATGAAATCTGTGCAGCCCTGATTTCCATAAGCCACGAGACAAGAGTGAGGAGGATGCTGCAGATGTGCTGGATGAAGATAATCTCCTTTATGTACAAGATGGAGTTGCTTAAGATGATCCAACGGTCATGTGACGGTTGCATCAGCTGCTGGATTAACTCGTTCATTGTTTGACCAATTTGGCTTCTTGTATTTTTAATGAATGTCGACCAACTTCGGTCGTTTGGATCAGTTGATCAGTTACGTGACCTCACTCTGGGACGTATTCCAGATGTTCATGGTACCCAGAGGATGAATCCTCCACTGGTCAACCACTACAGAACATTAACACGTCAACACTGAGCGTTGGATGATTCCACTTCCTGCTGCTGTCAGCAGGATGGAACACAGCAGGGAGGCACGAGAGATGGAACAGATCAAACATTTATTTCTTGTCTGCTGACTCGCCTTCATTTGAGAGTAATGACCGATGTCCAAATGAGCAGCGAGGCAACAAGGCCACAACCTTCATCTTCGATTGGACCTCTAATATGCACTTACAGAAGCTGCCGGCACGCTTTGCTCTTTTTGGAGGGGGGGGGTTGCAGGCCCAGGAGACAGACCCCCTCAGTTTGACTGACAGCCAGTCAGCTGCCAAGAGTAAACCCTGGGACTCTGATGGAATACTGACACAACCAGAACCAAAGTTAAAGTAATTCATTAGCAGTGTTGTCTGGTTCCATGTGTGGATGTATACAGACGACCGGACGCCGAGGACGGCGATACACACCGGCCCTCCCTGGATCAGGTGATGCACACAGTACAGTATTATAACTGTATTCTAACAGCTGTATAAAAGATGCTGCATGTTATGTTCAACCGTGTCTACAGAAATAAACACCTGCTGAAACAGGAGCAGTGAGACACAGCGGCAACATGACGCCGGAAATTATGGAATGTTGATGCAGGAGCAGCAGGACGGCCTCCGACGGTCCCCTGGATGATTGGGATTCTCTCTATCCTGCTGTATGTTGGTGGGCTCGGGGGGAACTAGCTTGTTGGGTTGGATCCATGAGCTGCTGGTTGGCTGCTGGCTGTCTAACTGATACTTCTAGAGGAGGAAACAAACAGAACCGAGTGTCCAACAACCACAATCAATGTCCAACCAATAACATTCATCAGAGGTGTGCGTCAGTGATCAGGTGACGATCAAAGCGTGCAGTAAGCGCCTCGTCTGAGCCTTCATGACAAACAGGTCAGGTCATGTGACGCAGCAGCTCGTAACATCATTCAGAATCTATAACTGTTGATGATTTGAGGGGTTTCAGCTGCTTTGTGTGTGTAATTGTGTGTT